>ML366878.1:0-20456 GCA_005239505.1 Nicotiana paniculata | reverse complement strand
CCTACGGGCATACTAACAGAATATACAAAACATAATATACAATCCCATTGTCTGAAAGGAATAGACAGGAAATAAGCAAAAGAAAACTCCAAGGTGCTGCCGAGGATCATAAGGAGTTCCAGCTCACCGTGAAGTCGGGTCCAACTAAGATCAGAATCGAGCTCCGGTCTGATAACCAGATGCACCAACCTCAGAACCTGTACAATTAGTGCAGCATGAGTACATAAACGAATATGTACCCAGTGAGTATCCCACCTAACCTCGAAGAGGTAGTGACGAGAGGTCGACTTGACACTCACTAAGGTCCAATAAAATGATTAACAATATATAATATCAGTGACAAGCGTACAATGATGATAAAAGCAGTAAACATTTAGAATAACAGTGACTCAAATAAATACTGAAAGTAAATATACAATTTCTATCTCGTTATTCTTTTCTTTCCTTTAAAAGTTTATTTGGACACTCAAAATCCATAATAGAATTCTTAACAATTTAACATGCGCATACATGATAAGGACAACCGGCCTGAGTCATCATAATGATCATATTTGTGCACTGCCGAGGGTCGAACGGCCCAAACCATAATATGTATATATCTTTCAATCTCGCCGTAGCGTACAACCCGCTCCCATGAGAGTGGGGGAAACAACACTCCGATCACGGAATGTAAATTGTGAAGCGGTCACACGCACACACAATCCACACATTTATTATTTATCAATTACTTTTCGTGAAAATTCCTTAAAAATTACTTAATTCCATGATCTCAGGAGAATAAGCCGCATATAACATTAACTCACTAAGCATATAATACATTTCAAGGAAAATATAAAACATGGTGTAAGCCTAGCTACCCGGACATAACAATAATAGCCGCTACGTACGGACTCTTGTCACCTTGTACGTACGTAGCCCCCACAATTATCACATATAGCATTTAAATCACCTAGGGGGACAGTTCCCCCTTACAAGGTTAGAAAGGAGACTCATCTCACGTCGCACCTACTCCCCGGGTCAAGAATGCTCGAAACCCCGAACTTGACACCCACGAACTCGAAACTAGCCAAATATTGTACAAATATGTCAATTTATATTCAAAGCGGGGAATTCTCCTATTACTTAGTCAAATTCACCACTCTTTAAGAAATTCTAAAATCCAACCCCGGGCTCACATGCTCGGATTCTAAAAAAATTCTCGAATGAAACACTCACCCGTAGCCTAAGGATCATTAATATACGATTTTTACTTGATTTCAGCTAATTCACGGGTAAATTCTCAAATAATCGGAAGCCCTAGGTTACTACCCAATTCTGGATTTTTCACTAATTATGTGATTAAACTTAACTAGGAATTCATGCATGAAGCTAATATTAGAGTATAATTTACTTACCTTCAATAACCAAGTCGTTTGCCCTCTAAAATGGTGGAAATCTCCCCAAGGAAGAAAAAGGAGATAAGGGAAATGAGCTGAATCCCGTGTATAAAAACACACTGTCTGAACAGTGTTTACGCACCTGCAGCTTGAGGACCACACCTGCGGCCTCGCACCTGCGGAAATGGATGAAGGAGTCTGGGCCCGCACCTGCGGCTCCGCTCCTGCGAAATTTTGTCCGCACCTGCGAGAAACAGCCTGCCCACTAGGGGTCGCACCTGCTAGGTTGGGACCGCAGGATCGGTCCCGCACCGACTGGGCAACCGCACCTGCGGTCACACCAGAACAGGTGCACCAACAACTATTTCAACTGGGTTTTTTTTGGCCTTGTGTGGTGTCCGGGAGGCACCTAGGCCTACCCGAGCCCCCGTACAAATATACCAACAAGTCCCAAATCATAATACGGACTCGCTCGAGCCTTCGGAACACCCAAAACAACGCTAAGACTCAAAATCACACCTCAAAACCCCTAGAACCAAACTTAGGAACTTTAAGTTTTCTTGACTTCGCTAACAACGCGCCGAACCGACCTATACTACTCGGAATGACACCAAATTTTGCAGGCAAGTCATAAATGACATAACAAAACTATTCCCGGTTTCGAAATTCCGTTAGGACCTCGATAAAACAAAAACACGTCCCAAAACACAATAGGAACTTAAGGAACTTCTTATTTCAATATTGGGCGCCAAAACGCTCCCGAGTCATCCAAAACCCGTTTCAAACATACGCCCAAGTTCGAAATCATCATACGAAGCTACCGGAACCGTCGGAACTCGATTTCGGGGTCGTTTACCCAAAATATTGACCGAAGTCAAACTTGACCTTAAAGGCCAACCTTAAGGAACCAAGTGTTCCTATAGCACTCTAAACACTTCTGAATCCCGGACCACCCGCCCCCGCAAGTCATAAATCACAATAAGCCGCTATGGGAAGTTTCATTTAGGGGAACGGGGCCCGATAACGCAAAACGGCCGGTCGGGTCGTTACATTCTCCACCTCTTAAACAAACGTTCGTCCTCGAACGGGTCTAGAATCATACCTGAAGTGATGAATAAGTGTGGATATATGCTCCGCTTGTCCTCCTCGGACTCCCAGGTCGCCTCTTCAACTGGTTGGCCCTTCCACTGGACCCTTAGGCAGAAACTCTCTTGGACCTCAACTGGCGGTCCTGTCTATCAATAATAGCAACTGGCTCCTCCTCGTAGCCCAACCTATCATCCAACTGAATAGTGCTGAAATCAACCACGTGAGAGATGTCAGCGTGGTACCTCCGGAGCATGGATACATGAAAAATTGGATGAACTCCTGATAAACTGGGAGGAAAGGCCAGCTCATAAGCAACCTCCCCAACTCGCCTCAACACCTCAAAGGGACCTATAAACCTCGGGCTCAAGTTTCCCTTCTTCCCAAACCTCAATATACCCTTCATAGGCGAGACTTTCAACAGAAACCTATCTCCCTCCATAAATGATACATCACGCGCCCTCTGNCATCGCCGACCATACAAAGCCTCAAATGGTGCCATCTCAATGTTGGACTGATAACTATTATTGTAAGCAAACTCGGCCAAAGGCAAGAACTGGTCCCACTGACCTCCGAAGTCAATCACACATGCCCTGAGGATGTCCTCCAATATCTGAATTGTACGCTCCGACTGACCATCGGTCTGAGGGTGAAATGTTGTGCTGAGGTCTATATGGGTACCCATCTCACTATGCAATGCTCTCCAAAAGTGCGAGGTGAATTGAGGACCTCGATGTGATATAATGGACACCGACACACCATGCAACCGGACTATCTCCCGAATGTAGATCTGTGCCAAACTCTCAGAAGTATATGTAGCAACCACTGGAATGAAATGCGCCGATTTGGTCAATCTATCCACAATGACCCAAACCGCGTCGACCTTCCGCAAGGTCTATGGCAACCCAACTACGAAGTCCATAGTGATGCGCTCCCACTTCCACTCAGGAATGGGCATTTGTTGAAGTAGGTCTCATGGCCTCTGGTGTTCATACTTCACCTGCTGGCAATTAAGACACCTAGTCACATACTCTACAATGTCCTTCTGCATTTGCCTCCACCAGTAATACTGCTTCAAATCACGATACATCTTCGTAGCACCAAGATGAACAGAATACTAAGAACTGTGTGCCTCCTCTAGAATCCTCTCCCTCAGGCCATCAACCTTAGGAACACATAAGCGGCCCTGAAGTCTCAGAACACCGTCCTCGCCAATAATAACCTCCTTGGCCCTGCCCTGAGCCATTATCTCTCGTAGCTCAGCCAAAAACAGATCATCGAACTGTCGGTCCTTAATCTCCCCCAATAACGAGGACTAAGCAACCACATGTGCTAAAACTTGATGAGGCTTTAAAAGGTCTAATCTCACCATGCTATTGGCCAAGGACTGAATGTCCAAGGCTAGAGGTCTCTCCTCTGCTGCAATATAAGCCAAGCTACCCATACTCTCTGCTTTCCTGCTCAAAGCATCTACTACCACATTTGCCTTGCCCGGGTGATAAAGAATGGTGATATCATAATCCTTCAACAACTCAAGCCATATGCGCTGCCTCAAATTAAGATCCTTCTGCTTGAACAAGTGATGCAAGCTACATTGGTCTGTATAAACCTCACAGGACACTCCATACAAGTAGTGCCTCCAAATCTTAAGAGCATGAACAATCGCCGCCACTCCAAATCATGCACAGGATAGTTCTTCTCATGAACCTTCAGATGGCGCGAAGCATAAGCAATAACTCTCCCCTCCTGCATCAATGCACACCCCAAGCCAACGCGCGAAGCGTCGCAATATACTGTATACATCCCAGAATCGGAAGGCAATACTAGAACTGGTGTTGAGGTCAATGTTGACTTGAGCTTTTGAAAGCTCGTATCACACTCGTCAGACCGTCGAAACGGGGAATTCTTTTGAGTCAATCTATTCAATGGAGCTGCAATAGAAGAGAACCCGTCCACAAATCGACGATAATAGCCTACTAGGCCTAAAAAGCTCCTGATCTCTGTAGCTGAAGGAGGACGCGACCAACTCTGAACTGCCTCGATCTTCTGAGGATCAAACTTGATACCCTCTCCTGATACCACATGACCCAAGAATGCCACAGAATCCAACCAGAACTCACATTTGGAGAACTTAGCATATAATTTCTGTTCTCACAAAGTCTGGAGCACAACTCTCAAATGTTGCTCGTGCTCCCCCAGACTATATGAGTAAATCAAAATGTCATCAATGAATACAATGAAAAGGGAATCAATATACGGCCTGAACACCCTATTCATCAAGTCCATGAATGCCGCTGGAGCATTATTCAAACCAAAGGACATCACCAGGAACTCATAATGGTCATATCTCGTACGAAAATCAGTCTTCGAAACATCTGAAGCCCGAATCCTCAACTGATGATACCCCGATCTCAAATCAATTTTAGAAAACACATGAGCACCCTGCAACTGGTCAAATAACTCATCGATGCGCGACAAAGGATACTTGTTCTTAATGGTGACCTTGTTCAACTGGCGGTAATCAATACACATCCGCATAGACCCATCCTTCTTCTTTACAAATAGAACTGGAGAACCCCACGGCGATACATTCGGCCTGATGACCCTTAGATAACAACTCCTCAAGTTGCTCCTTCAACTCCTTCAACTCTTTCTGATCCATACGGTACAGAGGAATAGACATAGGTTGGGTGTCTGGAGATAAATCAATGCATAAATCAATATCACGATCCGGATGCATGCCCGAAGGATCCGAAGGAAATACATCAGCAAACTCTCAAACAACTAGCACTGAATCAATCGTCGGAGACTCGGCGGTGGTGTCCCGCACATAAGCAAAATAGGCCAGATAACCTTTCTCGACCATATGTCGAGCCTTCAAGAATGAAATAACCCGGCTGGCTGTACTAACTGAGGAACCTCTCCACTCCAGCCTAGGCGACTCGGGCATGGCTAAAGTAACTGTCTTGGCATGGCAATCTAGCACGACATGATAAGGAGATAGCTAATCCATGCCAAAAATAATCTCAAAATCAACCATGTCAAGCAATAAGAGATCCGCTTGAGTCTCGAATCCACAAAATGAAATCATACAGGACCGAGAAATCCGGTCTACAACCACAGAATCGCCCACGGGAGTGGACACATAAATAAGAGAACCTAAGGACTCACGAGGGACATCCAGAAAATGAGCAAATAAGACCGAAACATAGGAATAAGTGGATCTTGGATCAAATAATACCTATGCCTCTCTACCACATACTGAAATAATACATGTGATCACGGCGTTTGAGGCCACTACATTTGATATGGTCGGGATAGCATAGAATCTAGCTGGAGCACCGGAAGACTGAGCCCCGACAGAATGAACAGGAGGTGGCTGACCTCCCCCTGACTGGCCTCCACCTCTAAGACGACCTATGCTGACCTGTCCCCCACATCTAGGTGGCCTGACTGCTGGTGTTGGACCCATAGGCTGAAAACCCTGTTGTACCACTTTGCCCCGAAACCTGGGACAATGCCTCTTCATATGACCTGGATCCCCACACTCATAACACCCTCCAGGTATCATAGCCTGCTGCCCCGAAGAGGAACCCTGAATGGCCGGAGAGCGATGTGCACTCTCTGGCATAACACTGAAGTAGGGACTGGGGAATCTCGGATAATTAGGATAACCACTAGGTGAACTCTGAATAGTTAGAGGGCGGTAGGAATGCTCTGGCATGGCGCTGAAATGAGCCCTCGTTGGAACACCTCGGGGAGGTGGTAGGGGTGTTGAATATGGAGGCCTGCTGGGCTGACCTCTACTGAACTGACCTTTGCCCCTAACTGGGGCACCTCTGAAATCCCTGGAGAATCTGGCCCTTTTGTCCTGCTGACCCTGCTTTCTGCCTCTCAATCGATAGCCCTCAATCCGACGAGCTATCTCGACCACCAGCTGATAGGGAGTCCCCATCTCCACCTCTCGGGCCATGTTGGACCTAATACCGGAGTGCATCACTACTGCAAATCTCTGCACTCTCTCAGCATCGGTAGGCAATATCATAAGTGCGTGGCGAGACAACTCTGAGAATCTAGCCTCATAACATGTCACTGACATTTTTCCCTGATCCAACTACTCAAACTGATATTGTAGCTTTTCCCTCTCAGAGGGTGGGATATACCTGTCTAGAAACATATGAGTGAACTACTCCCAGGTGATAGGAGGAGAATCTGCTGGCCTGCTGAGAATGTAGGACTGCCACCATCTGCAAGCTTTGCCCTCTAGCTGGAAGGTAGTGAAGTCCACTCCATGGGACTCCAGTATCCTCATGTTGTGCAGTCTGTCTCTGCACCTATCGATAAAGTCCTGGGCATCCTCGCCCCTCTCACCCTCGCAGACTAGAGGGTGAAACCGAGTCCATCTATCCAATAACTTCTGCGGATCGCCGTTCGCAGCTGGTCTGGGATCAGGTATTGCTGCTATAGGTTGGGCCCCACCCACGTGTAGTGTACTTGGGGTATGATGAAGTTCTATTGTCCGGCCAACAGCCTGGGGAGTAGGGGTTTGGGATCCCCCTCCTGCTTGAGATGTTGCAGGATCCACTGGAAATAAACCAGCATGGGACATAGTGTCCACGAACCGCATCATACGACCCATGATCTCCTGGAATCATGGCACCGTCATAAAGTTCACTGGAGCAGGACTTACTGGGGGCACCTCGCCCTGTTCCTCTATAGTAGGGTCCAATGGTGGTGGTATGACTGGAATAGCTCGGGGACGCCCTCGTCCCCTACCTCGGGCCGGTGCCCTCTCTCGGCCTCTACCACGGCCTCGAACAACGGGAGTAGCGGCCCCTCCCAGGTCTGGAACATCGGATGCACGCGTCCTCACCATCCGTGGGAGAATAGAAGAATGAATTAGTAAACCATTGACTGCACGATAGAATAAAAATAAGGAGAGGTTTTCCTAACACCCTATAGCCTCCCGAAGATAAGTACATACGTCTCCATACCGATACACAAGACTCTACTAGGTTTTTCCGTGACTTGTGAGACCTACGTGAACCTAATGCTCTGATACTATATTGTCATGATCCAAAATCCTAACCGAGGTCGTGATGGCGCCCAACAGCGGGGTCAGGCAAGCCGACTCTTAATTTACTAAAGGTTCCTTTTTCTTAGATTAAACACTTTATAATATACTCAATTTTTTAAAAGTAAAAACATGATTTGAAAAGGATAAATAACCAGTATTAATCAAACAGTCATGAAAAGGAATGATCCAACATATACATATATATACACAGAACCGTAAACCAAAATAACAACTACGTGTGTGCCAGGAACTAGTGTCACAAGTCCTATGGGCATACTAACAGAATATACAAAACATAATATACAATCCCACTGTCTGAAAGGAATAGACAGGAAATAAGCAAAAGAAAACTCCAAGGTGCTGCCGAGGATCGTCAGGAGAAGCATCTCACCATGAAGTCGGGTCCAACTAAGATTAGGATCGAGCTCCGGTCTGATAACCAGATGCACCAGCCTCAGAACCTGTACAATTAAGTATAGAGTGCAGTATGAGTACATAAACAAATATGTACCCAGTGAGTATCCCGCCTAACCTCGAAGAGGTAGTGACGAGAGGTCGACTTGACACTCACTAAGGTCCAACAAAATGATTACCAATATATAATATCAGTGGCAGGAGTACAAGGATGATAAAAGCAATAAACATTTAGAATAACAGTGATTCAAATAAATACTGAAAGTAAATATACAATTTCTATCTCGTTATTCTTTTCTTCCCTTTAAAAGTTTATCTGGACACTCAAAAGCCATAACTGAATTCTTAACAATTTAACATGCGCATACAGGATAAGGACAACCGGCCTGAGCCATCATAATGATCATATATGTGCACTACCGAGGGTCGAACGGCCCGAACCATAATATGTATATATCTTTCATTCTCGCCGTTGCATACGGCCCTCTCCCATGAGAGTGGGGGAAACAACACTCAGCTCGCGGAATGTAAATTGTGAAGCGGTCACATGCACACACAATCTACACATTTATTATTTATCAATTACTTTTCATGAAAATTCCTTAAAAATTACTTAAATTCCATGATCTCAGGAGAACAAGATGCATATAACATTAACTCACTAAGCATATAATACATTTCAAGGAAAACATAACACATGGTGTAAGCCTAGCTACCCGGACATAACAATAATAGCCGCTACGTACGGACTCTCGTCACCTTGTACGTATGTAACCCCCACAATTACCACATATAGCATTTAAATCACCTAGGGGGATAGTTCCCCCTTACAAGGTTAGAAAGGAGACTCACCTCACGTCGCACCTACTCCCCGGGTCAAGAATGCCCCGAACTTGACACCCACGGACTCGAAACTAGCCAAATGTTGTACAAATATGTCAATTAATATTCAAAGCAGGGAATTCTCCTATTACTTAGTCAAATTCACCATTCTTGAAGAAATTCTAAAATCCAACCACAGGCCCGCATGCTCGGATTCTAAAAAAATTCTCAAAGGGAACACTCACCCGAAGCCTAAGGATCATTAATAAACGATTTTACTTGATTTCATGCTAATTCACGGGTATTCTCAAATTATTGGAAGCCCTAGGTTACTACCCAATTCTTGATTTTTCACTAATTATTTTATTAAACTTAACGAGGAATTCATGCATGAAGCTAATATTATAGTAGAATTTACTTACCTTCAATAACCAAGTCGTTTGCCTCTCTAAAATGGTGGAAATCACCCCAAGGAAGAAGAAGGAGATAAGGAAAATGAGTTGAATCCCGTGTATAAAAACACATTGTCTGAACAGTGTTTCCGCACCTGCGGCTCGAGGATCGCACCTGTGAGCCAAGGCTCGCACCTGCGGAAATGGACGAGGGAGTCTGGGCCCGCACCTGCGGAGTGGAGACCGCACATGGGGCTCCGCTCCTGCGGAACTTTGTCCGCACCTTTGAGAAATGGCCTGCCCACTGGGGGTCGCACCTGCGAGGCTGGGACCGCAGGAGCGGTCCCGTACCTGCGACTGGGCAACCGCATATGCGGTCACACCAGAACAGGTGCACCAGCGACTATTTCAGCTGGGTTTTTTTGGCCTCGTGTGGTGTCCGGGAGGCACCTGGGCCCACCCGAGCCCCCGTCCAAATATACCAACAAGTCCCAAATCATAATACAGACTCGCTCAAGCCTTCGGAACACCCAAAACAACGCTAAGACTCAAAATCACACCTCAAAACCCCTAGAACCAAACTTAGGAACTTTAAGTTTTCTTGACTTCGCTAACAACGCGTCGAACCGACCTATACTACTCGGCATGACACCAAATTTTGCAGGCAAGTCATAAATGACATAACAGAACTATTCCTGATCGGTCTCGGAATTCCGTTCGGACCTCGATAACACAAAAACACGTCCCAAACCACAATAGGAACTTAAGGAACTTCTTATTTCAATATTGAGCGCCGAAACGCTCCCGGGTCATCCAAAACCCGTTCCGAACATACGCCCAAGTCCGAAATCATCATACAAAGCTACCGGAACCGTCGGAACTCAATTTCAGGTTCGTTTACCCAAAATATTAATCGAAGTCAAACTTGGCCTTAAAGGCCAACCTTAAGAACCAAGTGTTCCTATAGCACTCTAAACACTTCCGAATCCCGGACCACCCGCCCTTGCAAGTCATAAATCACAATAAGCCGCTATGGGAAGTTTCATTTAGGGGAACGGCCCGATAACACAAATCGACTGGTCGGGTCGTTACATGTAGTACATCTATATCTATCTATACTATACTAAAAGCACGAAGCCCCCTAGAAAAATATTGTTCATTTTTTTTACTCTTAAAAAGTAGGTTTTGTTATAAATAGAATTCTATTTAGAGTGAATGTCTTTCTTTTAGAAAGTTTTACTTTGTGTCTAAGTCATTTTCCCCCTATAAATAGAGGGGTCTTACCGCATTGTAAATCATCCCAAAATTCAATAAGAATTTCCTCTCTCTTTCTCTTCAATATTGTTCTTCTTTTGTTATTATTTTATAACATGTTATCAGCACGAGACTCTACCGTCTCAAGAAGCTCTTTGGGAAGATTAAGGTATAAATTTGCTCCTCTTTTTAATTATGACTGACATTATGAAAAGAAAATTCGTTGCCCTTGAAATTTCGAGCAATAACTATATGACATGGGTGTTGGATGTTGAAATCCATTTAGATGCAATGGTTGTTAGATGTTGAAATCCATTTAGATGCAATGGGTCTTGGAGACGCCATTAAATATAAAAATAAATCATCTATCCAAGATTGTGCTAAGGCCTTGATTTTCTTGCGCCATCACCTTGATGAAGGGTTGAAATTGAATATCTCACAGTCAAAGATCCACTTGTTTTGTGGAATGGCTTAAAGGAAAGATATGAAAACTTAAAGTTGGTCACTCTTCCACAAGCACGATATGATTGGTCTCATCTGAGGCTCCAAGACTTTAAGTATATTTCTGAATATAATTCTGCGATGTTCAAAATTACTTCTAAATTGAAAAGAGCATTGGACAAATATTTATCGTGTACCAAGACATTTGGTTGAGCTTTATCAAGCATATCTAAAGAATAAAGGTCATGAAGCCAATTTTGTCTCTGACAATGATTTTGACACCACCTACTTGGATGTGGCAGACTTCTTTAAGCACCCTGATGGAAAAATAGACCACTTGATCGGTGATGGATCTGTGGTTAAAGATGATTGAGTAGTTTAATTTTTATTTTTCCTATTCGTAGTAGCTAGTGAATAAACATCATGTAATCATAGTTTTTTTACATGAGAAGTAGTCATAGTATCACTTAATATTATTTATTTTATGAAATTATATTAGTTCGTTTTGATTAAATAATTCAATAATTACTATTTCGTCGTAATACAATATTTATTTTTGTATTATAAATGGGTATAACTAAAGTGGCTTTATTCCATTTTGTGAGACAACGTACTAACTCATTTTAATAACTTCTATTATTTCCATTAACATAATGTGACAGGCAATTAGTTGATTTCATTGTCTGTCTCTTTCTGTATGGTTTAACAAAATTATATTACGGTTGCTTGATTGAGATGTTCTAACATTTTGGATGACAAAATGGTGTAACGGTAGAACATGTGTAATAATATAATAATTCCCTTTACAAAATATGTATATGTGTACATATAGTGTATTAATAATTGCATTATTTTTAGCTACGTAATTGCTTGTATCATAATCAAAGTTTGCTCGAAATTGTATTACAAGGTCATTATTGAATTATTGATTTAATTATATTATTCTCTGAAAATACTAATATTTATTAGTATATTTTCTTTTGTATGCCAAACCATTGGAAGTAAACATGGATATCCCACAAAACAAACTTGGGTCAAAGTTCAATTGTAAAAATATTTGTTTAGTTGATTCATATACGACACATACAATATTCAAAGAGAAAAAATATTTCTCTCATTTAAGTATGTGTAAGGCAGTTGTTACTACAACTTCTGGTAGTAGTAATTTAATTGAAGGCTCAGGAAGAGCTACTATAACTCTTCCTAAGGGAACAATGCTTATCATAGAGAATGCAATGTTCTCCTCCAAGTCCAAGAGGAACTTGTTGAGTTTTAAAGATATCCGCCAAAATGAATATCATAGTGAGAAAATAGATGAGAATAATTTTGAATATCTCATCATTACCAAGAATGTCTCTGGCCAGAAAAGGGTAATTGAGAAATTCCCATCTTTATCTTGTGGCCCGTATCAGACAAAAATTAGTGCAATTGAAGCACATGCTATTGTAAACCATAAGGTTACTGATTCCAATACTTTTGTACTTTAGCATGATCGATTGGAACATCCTGGATCAATTATGATGAGACGAATTATAGAAAACTCAAATGGGCATCCATTAAAGAATTTAAAGATTCTTTTAAACAATGAATTTTCTTGCACTTCTTGTTATCAAGGCAAGTTAATTATTAGATCATCACCAACAAAGGTTGGGATTGAGTTCCCCTGCGTTTTTGGAACGTATACAAGGGGACATTTGTGGACCTATTCACCCACCTGATGGGTCGTTTAGATATTTTATGGTCTTAATAGATGCATCATCTAGATGGTCTCATGTGTGCCTATTGTCATCTCGCAATCTCGCGTTTGCAAAATTAATGGCCAAATAATTCGATTACGGGCGCAATTTCCCGATAATCCAATTAAGTCTATTAGACTTGATAATGTTGCTGAGTTTTCATCCCAAGCATTTAATGATTATTGCTTATCAATTGGGATAAAAATAGAACATCTTGTAGCTCATGTTCACACTTAAAATGGCCTTGCAGAGTCTTTAATTAAATGTCTGCAATTGATAGCAAGATCGTTACTCATAAAAATGAGGTTGCGCACTTCTGTTTGGGGTCACGCCATTTTGCATGCAGCAATGCTAGTTCATCTCAAACCGATAAATTATCATAAATATTCCCTGTTGTAATCAATTTTGGGTCATGAACCTAATATATCTCACTTAAGAATTTTTGGATGCACAATATATGTGCCTGTAGCATCGCCATATCGCACCAAAATGGGCCCCCAAAAAAGATTAGGAATATATGTTGGGTTTGAATCACCCTCCATTATTCGCTATCTTGAAACATTAACGAGAAATTTATTCACTACTCGATTTGCAGATTATCGATTCAATGAGATACTTTCCCAAAATTAGGGTGAGAATTGGTGAAATCAAACGGAAAATTTTGTGAAAAAATTCATCATTATCTCATCTTGATCCATGTACCTCCATTTGTGAAAAAGAGGTGCAAAAGATTATTCATTTGCAAAGAATAGAAAATCAAATGCCAGACGCACTTACAGATTTGAAAAGGATGACAAAATCACATATCCCTACTGAGAATGTTCCAATCCGTATTGATGTCCCTATTGGACAATCTTCTAGTGTCATAGCTAATGAGTCAAAAGCACGCTTAAAACACGGCAGACCATTGGGTTCTAAGGATCGAAATCCTAGAAAAAGGAAAATAAATGATCAAAAGAGTATCATGAAGAAATCCACAATTTAATAAATTATGAGATTCATGAGGAAACCACTGAGCCCGAGACTCAAGAAAATAAGGAACTATCAATAGATCCAATCGATATTGAGACAAATTTGAATCGAGTGGATATAGTGGTGGATTATGTCTTTGCATATAAAGTTGCATCTAGCATTATGCAGGATAGTGAGGATCTTGAACCTCAATCTTTTGGGGAATGTCGACAAAGACGTGATTGGCCAAAATGGCAAGAAGAAATCCAATCAGAGTTGAATTCACTTGCGAAACGTGAAGTTTTTGGGCCTGTAGTCCAAACACCTAATGGTGTTAAGCTTGTTGGCTATAAATGGGTCTTTATACGCAATATAAATGAGAACAATGAGGTACAAAGATATAAGGCACGCCTTGTTGCACAAGAATTTTCACAAAGGCCTGGTACCGATTATGAAGAGACATATTCACCCGTTATGGATGTTATAACGTTCCGTTATCTCATTAGTTTTGATGTCCATGAAAAGCTTGAAATGCATTTAATGGATGTGGTTACCGCCTACCTTAATGGCTCACTTGATAATGAGATATACATAAAAATTCCCGAGGGATTTAAAATGGCTAATACACGTAATTCAAAATTTCGGGAAATATTTTCAATCAAATTGCAAAAATCTTTGTATGGTCTAAAGTAATCAGGACATATGTGGTATAATCATCGTAGTGAGTATTTATTAAAGGAATGTTATATAAATGATGCCATTTGTCCCTGTGTTTTTATAAAGAAAACAACATCGAAATTTGTTGTACTTGCCATATATGTTGATGACATAAACCTTACTGGAACTCCTATAGAACTCCAAAAGAAAATTGATTATTTAAAGAAAGAATTCGAGATGAAAGATCTCGGAAAGACAAAATTATGTCTTGGTTTGGAAATTGAACATTTAGCAAACGGAATTTTTGTTCATCAATCTACCTACATAGAAAGGTACTGAAACAATTTTACATGGATGGAGAACATCTATTGAGTACTCTGATGGTTGTTCGATCACTTGATGTAAATAAGTCTGACCTCAAGAAGAGAATGAAGAGCTACTTGGTCTTGAAGTACCATATCTTAATGCAATTGGTGCACTAATGTATCTTGCCAACACTACAAGTCCTGACATAACTTTTTCATTTAATGTCTTAGCAAGATATAACTCTGCTCCTACAAGGAGACATTGGAATGGAATAAAACACATATTACGGTATCTAAAAAGGAACTACCGATATGGGCTTATTTTATGGCAATAATTGTAGTCCCGATCTTGTTGGTTATGCCGATGCTGGGTATTTATCTGATCCTTACAAGGCCCGATCTCAAACAGGTTATGTGTTTACCTGTGGAGGCACTGCCATATCTTGGCGATCGACTAAACAATCAATTGTGGCTACTTCATCTAATCATGCTGAGATAATTACTATTCATGAAGCAAGTTGAGAATGTGTGTGGTTGAGGTCTATAATACATCTTATCTGAGACAAATGTGGTTTGAAGTGTGACAAACTACCCATGATTTTGTATGAAGACAATGCAGCATGCATAGCCCAATTGAATGAAGGATTCATAAAAGGAGATAGGACAAAACATATTTCATCAAAGTTATTTTTCACACATGATCTTCAAAAAAATGGTGATATCAATGTGCAACAGATTCGTTCAAGTGATAATATGGTTGATTTGTTCACAAAATCTCTACCAACATCAACCTTCAAGAAGCTAATACACAAGATTGGGATGCGAAGGCTCAAGGAGGTGAATTGATGCTCTCATCAGGGGGAGTTAATGCGCGTTGCACTCTTTTTTCTTTACAAGGTTTTGTCCCACTGGGTTTTCCTTGCAAGGTTTTTAACGAGGCAACCAAAAGGCGCATTTCTAAATATGTGTACTCTTTTTCCCTTTCTAGATTTTTTTTCTGATTGAGTTTTATTTTATTTAAGGTTTTAACGAGGCACATTATTTGTTAAATAGACATTCAAGGGGAAGTGTTATAAATAGAATTCTATTTAGAGTGAATATCTATCTTTTAGAGAGTTTTACTTTGTGGCTAAATCATTTTTTCCCTTTAAATAGAGGGGTCGTATACCATTGTAAATCATCCCAAAATTCAATAAGAATTTGAAAAAATTTCACATTAGAACAACTGGGATTCATGTTTTTCAATTTTATAGCCCATATTTCAATTTACAATCAACTAGCCCAAAAATAATAGGCTAAAACTCAACATCCAACTCAAATAGGTTCTTAAAATTACTATTTATTTTTTAAACAGGATTCCTCAAGCATTTAAGTCAATATTCGAATCAGTAATTGTGACTCAAATATTAGTTCAACAAACAAAATCCATTTGGGTGGTGAAATTAGATTTTTAACAAGTTTAAACATGTGAGTTTAAATTTCGAATTTGATTTTAAGAGAAATTTGGAGTGGGTGTTATTTAGACTTGTTAGAAATAGTATAAGGAGGCTGTATATAAAATTTGAAGTCATTTCATGGATATTTGGACTGGTTTTGAACAAGATTACAACTGACAATCGTGGAAGAAGTTCGTCTACAGACGCTTATATAAATGTGTATAAAAGTGTATAATAGTGTATAAGATGTGTTTATGCACTCATATACACTATTATACAAGATTATACTTACTTATACAAAAAACTGACTCCGTCTTCTTCCTTGCTTCTTCTCTGAAATTTAATTCAAATCTTGCTCAAATCTACTCCAAATCACTTCAAATTTAAATTTTGAACTTCTTTTGATATTTTCAATCAATTGAAACAACACCCAATCCAAAAAACTAACAAAATAAAAAAAAAAAAAAATTCGAAAGCAAAGCTTTGAGNACAAATTTAATTCCATAGCTTTTAGAAGCAATGATTGTAAGAACACATATTTTGAATTTGCTAGTGCTTTCAAAATATGTACAATATGGTCTAGGATGGGTAAACCTTAAAAATATGGGCCATTTTTTGTTATGGTGTGAAGTCATGTGTATTTTCTTGTAATTCTTTCTAAGAATTTCTCCTCTCTTTCTCTGCAATATTGTTCTTCTTTTGTTATTGTTTCATAACTGGTTTCATATTAGATAAAATAGTCAGTTAAGTTTTCTCCTAATATTTAGGAATTTTAAATCAACTAAAATTTTGAACATTAAGTCCATTCTTTATTTGAATTATATAATATAAACTTTTAAAAAGCAAATAAAAATAGAGAACGATTAAGTATACCAAGCATTGAACGAAATATCTATAAAAATAAAGTAAAATCCATTCAATCATGAACAACAAACTCACATACAGCTCCTTCAATGAGTTCATAGTCCTATACATCTTTACTTAAGGTAAGAGTGCTTATGTCTTTTGGATGATTTCAAAATTCATCCTAATTGACAAATGACAGAGAATAAATACAAATTGTTGGTTTGAATTATTCTTTGCCATCGAATTATAATCTAATTTTTTTTATATAACTTAATTGTCTTAACAAAATTAAAAAATAAAAATATAGAAAGATCAAGCAGAAAATTATAACTAAAGTCAAAAATATTGGTCGACACTCCTTCGATTTTTCTTATTTTCAATTGAAGATTTATATGTGGTCATCGAATTAAAACTATTTAAATTTATGTAATTCAATTATCTTAGTAAAATTTGTATATATTAAAAGTACGAAGACCCTTAACGAAATGTTATTTGCTTTTTTTACCCTTTAAAAATAAATTTCACAATGAACAACATAGGACTTTAATTATTTTTCTAATATTTAAGACTTTAATTATTTTCCTAATATTTAAGATTATAATTATTTTTCTAATAATAGGACTTAAAAATCTATAATCTATAGTACATTAAAAGTACGAAGGCCCTTAGAGAAATGTGTCGCCTTTTTTACCCTTTTAAAATATGTTTCCTATTGGACAAAATTTTAATTTAAATTACGGTCCTAATTTTTAGGAAACAACTAAAATTTTACTTATTTAACTTTCCCTTATTGAACTAGGTAGAAAATCCTAATATCTAGTCATTCAAAAGCAATTAAGAGTTTTACCTTATACAAATTTTCTTGTATAAACGTTAAAAATTATTATATAAGTTAGCTAAGTTATACGAGTAAAAAACACAATGATTTTAATAGTACAATAAAGATCCAAAGCTTACAATGATTTGTTTATTAAAAATAGAATTCTTATTGGATAAAGTTATAATTACTGCTGAATATTCTTAAGGAGTTGAATTAAAAAAAAGGACTAAGGTGCCTCTTTAATATTGAGAGCAAATAATTAAAATTTTGAATTAATTAATTAGCAAGAAAATTTAAATTTTTTCCAAATTTATCATGTAAGGAAAATTATTTGACAAGTTACAAAACTCTTAAAGTACATAAATTTATCTTTATATGAAGCGCACTAGCAGTGAAAGGAAAAAAAATAAAGCAGAATTGATTATAGTATAAATTTAAAAGTGAAATTGGTAAAAATATACATTTGAAGCAATAAAAATAAAATAGTAGAAGACAAAATGAATTATGAATGAGTATAATGGTTTCTTTCTGTTAGAGAGAGGTGCTCTTCCTTCTCTCTAAACTCACAACCAACTCTTCAACCCATCAGCAACTATAACGATGGATAACAACAAAGATCCAAACAGCAACTTAAACGATAACAATAATGAACCCCCGATATTAGTAATATGCAACTAGATGAAACCACGCCTGCTCATAAGCCTATAACTTTTCTTCAAACTTTGGTTAATGATGATCAAATAGCCAATAGTACTATCCAAAAACATGTAGAGCAAAATCTAAACCTAGAAGATGAGAGCCTAAACAGTGGTCAAGACGATGATATTTTTATCCCATTACAACGGAAGATAAATGCCGGCTATATCACCATGGCTAACTTCTGTAATAGTGAAGGTATTTGAAAGAAAGATTACTCATCAACTACTACAAGCTAAACTAATCACCCTATGGAACCCTACGGAGAAGCTTGTACTAACTGTCTTGGGCTCAGATTTTTTTCTAATAAAATTTCAAAGAGAAGAAAACTTGCTCAAAACCCTGCATGGAGGACCTTGATTTGTATTAAACCATTTTCTATTCGTTAGGAAATGGGAGCCTAAGTTCATCGCCTCCTCAACACAGCTAACATATTCTGCAATATGGGTGAGATTGACGGAATTACCAACTAAGTTCTATGATGAACAAATATTACACAGGATTGGTTCCAAATTAGGACAACTACTTAAGGTAGATGCCTGCATATCTTTCACTGCACGGGGACGATATGCTAGGATATATATTGAAGTTGCACTAGAACGACCATTAAAAACTCACCTTCTTATAGGGCATCATAAACAAGTCCTAGTTTATGAAGGACTGAATATACTATGTACTAAGTGTGGTCGATTTAGTCATGCAATATCTACATGTTCCTTTGTTCAAGCACAACCTCTGAAGCAAGGGGTTACTACAAACACAACTAATATACTCTCAGACGATGATGAATCTGGTTCAAGTTGGAAAACTGTCCAGTTCTCAAAGGAGTTTGGGGCAAAAGGAAAGAGGACTACCCATGCAGGGGATACCAGGGCGGCTAGGGAGGCGGCAAGAGAAGGACTACTGGACAAAGGTAAACACACTATCTCTACTGGTCCGTTAAAGGCCCAAGTGCTATAAAAGATCCGAGTCAGTCCACAAATCATATTAGTATTCCCTATAACAAGTTTGAAGCTCTAATGGACCTTGACACGTGTCCGAACACACACTCTGACCTAACCCAAAGAAAAGGACAAACCCATCAAATATTGATCCAATTGATCCCTGCCTATCAGCTTCTACTAAGGGCAAAAGTCCTAAACAATACATACAATAGATAGAGATTAAGGTAACCCCCCTCAAGCATAAAACATTTAATGCTACCTATACTCACTCATTAAATACTACTCACACATTAGATATTAATTCCACATCCACGCCAACACACTCACACACGACACCCAAGGTAGTCAATTCAGCCCAAGAGGCTTTGAACACCAACAACCAATCAACAACACCCAAGACCACTTTATCACATGCATTCACTATATCTAATGGCATATACGATAGCCGCAACAATATCAATTTGCATGCTACCCAAATTTAAGTGACATTATTCGACTTTTGGGATTTATTTTATTTAGAGTCGCCACCCAAATTTTTTTACGGTGTTACGGGACACCATTTATTTATTAGAAATCCAAAAACCGAGGAATTTTGGCTCTGTTCAAATTGTCTGCGAATCAGAAATTCGAGTAAGGAATTCTGTTAACCCGGGAGAAGGTGTTAGGCGCTCCCGAGTTCCGTGGTTCTAGCACTGTCTGCTTTTATACCTATGTGCATATTTTACTTTTACCGCTTTTGAGAAATTATCCTGAGACGAATCACGCGTACATGTACTCATCTTATTCCGCGCGCTAAAAACTATGTCACGCATACGTGTACATAATTTGTCACGCTTAATTATTTAAGAAAAACTCTAAAGTCGCGCGAACGCGTACCTTTGTTTTATTTTGAAAACCATAATTATGTCACGCAAACGTAAGCATAATCACGATAGTAAATTAAAAGCGTGCCTAAAGCATTCTACGAATTAATAATTATTTTTTCCTAAACTAATTTTGAGTTTATTCAAAGGTTATGGGGTACGGTACTTATCCATGGATAGACATACAGAAATTTCTAATTCTAAATCTTGGGATCTTTCGATGTATTAAAGCTCATTAGGCAATCACTTATACAACAATGGAAGATTGATCGAACATACTACACGAAAATTATCCAACCAGATTTTTCTACATTACCAAAACATTAACGGCAGAACAGAA
>ML366877.1:0-41149 GCA_005239505.1 Nicotiana paniculata | reverse complement strand
ATTTGCAACGCCCGTTTAGTCTTTTATTAGACATAGTTGAGCGTGATCAAATTTTGGCGCCGTAACTCGATAAGTTGTTTAGTTGCTGTATCATGTTGTATGCCTTCTTCTATAGCCTCACGAATGTCCCATATTGTTGAAGTGATTGCAGAAAGCTTGGCTTTCCGGCTCAAGGCATCAGCTACAACATTACCTTTGCCCGGCTTATATTCCAGCACATAATCAAATTCGGCCAAGAAATCCTTCCACCTAGACTGTTTTGGTGTGAGCTTCTTCTACATCTGAAAGTAGCTAGTAGCTACATTTTCGCTCTTGACCACAAACCTCGACCCGTGCAAATAATGTCGCCATGTACGAAGTCAATGCACAATGGCAGTCATCTCCTTCTCTTGCACCGTGTAACGCCGCTCCGTCTCATTTAACTTGCGGCTCTCAAACGATTTGGGATGCTTATGTTCATCAAAACACCCCCAATGGAAAAGTCTTAGGCATCTGTGTGCGCCTAAAATGTTTTGTCAAAGTCAGGTAGCACCAAGACTGGCTCCTTTGTTACAGTTGCCTTTAGTCCTTCAAACGCCTTTTGACAATGCTCCGTCCAAACCCATGGATTGTTCTTCTTTAGCAAATCAGTCAATGGTGCGACCTTTGCTAAGTAGACACTGATGAACCCACGACAGTATTTAACAAGGACAAGGAAGGATCTCAACTCAGTTACCTTTATAGGTGCCTCCCACTCATGGATAACACATACCTTGGCCTCGTCCATGCGTAGCTCGCCATTGCTAATGACATTGCCTAAGAAGTGCACCTTTTATTGTGCAAATTCGCATTTCTCCCTCTTGTTGTATAGCTCGTTCTCCCACAAGACTTGGAAAACCTTCCTTAAGTGCTCCATGTGCTTCTCCGAGGTGTTGTTGTAGATGACTATCGTCTAGGTAGACTACTACAAACTGATCAAGGTAGGGATGAAAAATCTTGTTCATGAGGGTGCAAAATGTGGCCGGTGCGTTGGTTAAGCCGAAAGGCATCACCAACCACTCAAAGGCTCCATATCTTGTCACACATGTTGTTTCGGCTCATCCCCTTCTGCAATGCGAACCTAGTAGTAGCCCTTGCAAAGATCCACCTTAGTAAAGTACTTGTCTTACCCAAGTCTATCGAACAAGTTAGAAATGAGCGTGATCGGGTACTTATTCTTCACTGTGACCTTATTAAGTGCTCGGTAGTCTATGCACAAGCGCAACAATCCATCTTTCTTCTTCTGGAACAATACTGGTGCGCCGAAAGGTGCCTTTGATGGGAGAATTTGACCAACATCTAGCAGCTCTTTCAATTGTTTCCTGATCTCCTCTAACTCGAGCGGTGCCATACGATATAGGAAAATTCAGGTTGCTTAGCCCCTGACTCTAACACAAACTTGTGATCCACCTCTCGCATAGGCGGAAAGTGCTTAGGAAACTCCTCAGGCATTCCATATTTGTTTTCCTCCAATAACTTCTTTATGGAAGGAGGCAGTGTCTCTTAGAAACTCTTGTCTTCCTCCAGAATTACGATGGTTGCCACGAACGTCGGCTTTCCCTTTTTGATCCCCTTGAAAAACTGCATAGCTGAAAGTTGTGCTTGTCTCTGTCCGTGTGGCATAGTCACTGTAGGTAACATGCAAGATCATTCTCGCTCCATAACTAAGAGACTTTGGAGGTAGGGGTCGATCAAAGTATGACGATGTCCAAATTTGACACCAACTCCATTAGCTACCCCACTGAGCATGCCCAACTATGCCTTATAAAAAGGACTAAGCGGACGTTGCAAATATAATCTGAGTATTTCGCTCAGAGTCGAATCCCACAGGGAATTAACCTATCAATTATAGTTGTTAGACTCACTCGATTCTTCGTACTCAAATTATCAAAAATTATGAATATCAATTGTTGGTGTTTCTACTAACTAAAACTGAATGAAATTAATATAACTAGAATATAACTATTGCTGGGTTGTAAACAAATGCGAGAAAGATCTAAGGTTATGGTTTCCCCTGTTGATAGAATCCCTTCTTGTATATTTCATATAGTTTGGACTAATTATCTCTATCAATCATGAGCCCTCTTGTTACCGTAAATCTCTTCCGAGTAATTACGACAATTTACTAGATGCACTCTCCCGAGTTACACTATCTATCTTTTAGTATAACTCACTTTAGATTGCACCCAAGGTATTGTTATCCTTAGTCCAACCTTTAGACCCTCGGTTATGGATCCCTCCTATACTTCGGGAGTGGTGTTGTTCAACAACTACCTAAATATTCACTCTCTCCCGAGTAGATACACACTAAATAGGCACAGCTAATTGAGGGCCCTTCAATCAACTACAATAGAACTTAGTTGAACAAATAGAGATTAAAACCAAGCAAACTATATTAATATAACAAGATATTCATCCTCAACAGGTTCCACCAAAACCTTAAACTAAATAAGTTAGCTACTCATAGTTATGCTAAAAACAACAATAGAAGAATTCATCAATAATGGTAGAAACACAAGGAAGAAAGATGAGATTTGATGCCCAATTGTCCTCCTTGCCTCATGCCTTTTGCTTTTCTTGAACAAGACTTTAAACCTTGATAATACTCTCTTTGGGCGAGTTGAACCTTATATAGGTTAAGGTGAATTTTCCTAATCTCCCAATTTTACCCTTGAAAAATAACGTGTGCGAACTGGACTAGTGCGGCCGCGTTAGTGAACGCGTTACTGGCCGCACTAATGGCTAAGTGTACTACCTCTGATCGCTGGGCTAGAGCGGTCGCGCTACTAGGCATGCTAAGGCCGCGCTAATGGGCCTTTATTCTGCCTCAAACACATGGGGCTAGCGCGGCCGCGCTAGTGGCGCACTATGGCCGCGCTAGTAGACTAGTAGTCTTCCTTAGCGATTTTCTTCCTTCTTTTCACACGCTAGAAACTCCAAGGTCCTTTCTATTTCAATTTGGCTCCAAACACCATCGTAGGTCCTCATAAGCACACTTTGTTGTTGAGAAACATAAAATCCACAATTAGAGCCATTTTAACATCATTTAACATTCCTAAGACAGTGAAGCGTAATGATGTTGGAGTGTAAATAGACGCTAAACTACGTGAATCTAGCCTATTATCAACACCCCACACTTAAATCATTGCTAGTCCTTGAGCAATCCACCCTACTCTACAAAGTTCCTTTCACTAAGTATTTCACTAATGTGTCACACCACGAACATATTACAAGAGTTATACCTAGCAATGTAACATCTAAGCCTCAAGAGTTGACTCTCACGTGCCGTGCAATGTTCATAATTCCTCAATTTACTCTATACAGAGGTCAAGACTTACCTTTCCGTCATGAATCAAGTGCCCTCACCTCACACAAGAAAGTAGTTCCATAAGAATGATATTAAGAACAAGTAGGAACTCAAAGAGAAAGAATTCACTCACTCTCGGCAAGAACATTCATATGCCACAAAGTTGCACCATAGGCTTTCCCGTAGTGTAATACTCTACTAATCGAGCCCATTCAGTCTAAGATCAATTAGGTCTTCATTTGGTTGTAATGTAGGCTAAGGGACGGGTAGGATATATTTAGATATAGTGACTAACCTCCTTAAGCACTTTTAATACATTTACTTTCGCTTTCAGACCATATTTATGCCAGGCCAGACATTCCACCACACTTTTCTTTATATTACCCCCAAATTTACTTAGGTGCAATTATATCACTTCACCACTTATCAAGGACTGCATTTATTCATTGTCATTTTCTCTCTCTTTTTTTTCCCAAACTTTGCACCTTTCTTTTTTATTTCTTTGTTTCCACTCAAAAACCAAACCACCACCCCACACTTTGACTTTTACATGTTCTCTATCAGTTCAAGTGCTCATGAGAGGTAAAGGGTTCAAATAGATGGCCATTCAAACAATTGGGTAAGGTTTGTAATTTGGTTGCCAAAGAAACGGGCTTATAATCTCAAAGGGGTTAACTATGATAGATTACAATCAGGTGGGTATAATTTATATCTGGCTTAACAAATAAATGCCTATATCACTTCTAAAACTGAACGAAGCTACTATTTCTCTTTGCAAACACACAGGGCAAGTTCTATGCATCGAATGTGGAGCATATAATACAATGCAATACACCTTACACTCATATGGAACATGACTCACTCCATATTAGTTTATCAAGACAGTCTCACCGAGTTTTCAAGTTAGTTACAACATACAAATTTAAGGCACTCCACACGAATCAACAACTGAGCCTAAGCGTCACATTCTAGGGTCTTTGGTGTTCGGGTGTAACAACACTAAGGGATGCTTTTTCTGTTTCAGCTCATCGCCCAAAAACACCTAATAACTAAAACAACAAAATAATAAAAAAACTAACTACACTCGATTCAAGAAAAACCCTTGGAAAAGAACCGCGGTGAAAAGAAAAACCAAGGGGGAGTTGCTACACAACCTAAAAAAAAAAAAATCTTTTTGATGTTTTCTTTAGACTAACTTCCCTCAAGAAAACTGCCCAAGAGGTCCGTCGTCAGGAAGAGTCCACTATTTTATGTTTATGGTCGACTTGGACCCTCAAGAACCCCGTCGAAAGGGGTCCGTCGTCGAGCCAAGACGACTTAATTAGTTATACTACTACTAAAAATCACAAAAAAGAACAAAAGAAACAAAACTCAACAAAAACAACAATTAACAGTCAGTTCCTACGTATGTACATATACAAGGGAGCATTCCCCCACCCTACACTTAAGATGAACACGTGTCCTCATGGCAATCAAAATAAACAAAGAGAGGTAATGGGACTTCCCTGAAAGCTTAGTCCTGGTCGGAGACTGTCCCTGGGTCCAGGTGACATGCACGACCCAAGGCAGGCAGCCATCCCATGATCTTCTTTTCGGATTTCCTCTGTTGGGCAGCCACTGCATCAACCCACGTACCCAGGTCGGCGACCGAGGTGCCTAGCCCAGCTATGTCCTGTTCCAGGTGGTCCATTCTCTGTTCCCGACTGGCCCTAGACGAGCTTGCAACCTCGATAACCTGCTCCTGAGTGGGCTGCGCCTCCTCTTCATCTTCTTGCTCATCCTCCTCATCATCCTCATCAGAATCATTCTCCACATCGTCATCATCAATTTCCATCACTTCCTTTCCAATAGTAACCCTGTCAGCTCTGAAGGCGTACGCTGTTGGAACTTTGCCATCCACCGCCAAGTTTCCTGATACCCTAGCTGCAAGGCACAATAGAGTGACAAGAGATGGGAAAAAAAAATCCATACCTCTGAACTTTACTGCGGACGAACATCTCCTCATGCATGAGCTTGACCACGTCAAAGTTGCGGCTCGTCATGAAGCACCAAATCAAAAACCCACTAGGAATGTTCACCTCCAAAGTATTGTGGGATGGGAGTAAGCAGTTGTTGATCAGGTGGAGCCAACATTTTGCTTCAAAGGTGAGGGCAGAAGAGTGAAACTTATACCCGTACTTGTACCACTTTATATCTACGTCCGGGACACAAATGATTGGGAGGAACATTTCCCACTGAGTATAGAACCGACCATATGCCTCATAGCTGTCCTCGTACGTATCCACGGGGCCTGGCAACCGGTAAAACGTCCGGATGGCCTCCACAGAGGAGTTCACCTGCTTCTTCCTCACTGTTACCACATTATTCTTGTGCTCCGGGCAGTTTTCATAAAACTTTCTCACTATCATTGCATTAGCCTCATCGGGCTCCTCAAAGAACACATCTAATATTTTCCTCCGCATCAACTCGTTATACATCCTTTGGCAGTAACACCGGAGTGAGTTCGTGTCTATTCCACGTTCAGGTATGGCCGCCTTTGATTCCTTCGCATCAAACATGTCCTGGGCCTTAGCTGATACAAATTTGTTGCTATTGAAAGGCCTAGTGTCAAGCTCTCCTCTTGCTCGCTGCCCGAGGAAGAACTTGCTTGTCTGCCGGAGGACGATCCTGTGGCTTGACGCTTCCGAGAGGGTGCCATTGTACCTACAATAAGGACATTATTAGCGCAGCACCATGAGGTGACCCAATTGTGGTTACTCAGACTTTACCTTACAATTGGTCACAATAATTTCCCTTCAGTGGGGCATTTACACAAACACTTGGTGGGCAGTATTCACCAGAGCCCCCAATTAATCAAGTTGAAACTCCAATCACCACAACAATGTCCCAAACTTCACCCAACTAAATCAAGACATAAAACACCCCCAAATACCATCACCCATAAGTACTACACATACACTACCAATTACTTCTACTAAACAAGAAGAAAAAAATACTACTTTCAACAATGGAAAAAGAAAAAAAAAACTACAAAAATTGAAAAAATTAGTAAAGAAAACACATACCTGTGTGTTAAAGGAGTGAGAAGTGGAGAATTGGGTTATGGTTGGAGTGAGCAAGAGACTTGGGGCATGTGAGTACTTGGGTATGGGTGGGAAGAGAAAAGAAGAAGAGGAAGAAGAAGAAGAAGGGCTTTTGGAGAAGTGGGTGTGGGAGAGGTGGGTTAGGTTTGGGTAATTAGAAAAAGTAAAGGTCAATAAACTAAAAAATTAATAAAAAAAACTTACCTGGTCCGTGACGGGACTAGCGCGGTCAGTAGCACGATCGTGCTAGTGGAGACAGAACATATGGCCATATGCGCGGCCACTATAGCGCCCGCGCTAGTGGCGTCGAGAAGAGACAGAAAAGTAGGCCATAGGCGCGACCACTAGCGCGCTCAATAGCGCGGTCGCGCTACCCCAAGCCTAAAATTACTTTGATATTTTTTTTCTGACTTTTTCCTTGGAGTGGCTTGAGTCTACCTTCGCCCGCGCACACCTGCATATGTTAGTACTTACAAAAATTCAATTACTCATCCCTTACACTATAAACATTACACATTGGGTTGCCTCCCAACCAGCGCCTTAGTTAATGTCGTGGCACGACAATTACAACAAATCAATGGGTTGCCTCCCATGAAGCGCTTTTTAACGTCGCGGCACGACGCAAAATGAGCACATTCAAGGCTCGCTCGACCTCTTAGGTTCAGTGAGATGCATCACAGACACTTCCTTGTTCTCGTCCATACCCACATACAGTTTCAATCTATGCCCATTAACTCTGAAGGTGTGGGAATCTTTTTCATAACCAATCTCTACAACACCTGAGGGAAACACTTCGACCACACGAAATGGTCCAGACCACCGAGACTTTAGTTGACCCGGAAACAATCTCAATCTTGAGTTATAGAGCAACACCATATCTCCGGGTTTGAAGTTTTGATCCCCAATGTTCTTGTCGTGTAAGCTCTTTATTCTTTCCTTATACAACCTCGTGCTTTCAAAGGCAAGATACATGAATTCATCTAGCCCATTAGTTCGGTGACTCGACTTGTGCCCACATCATCAAGGTCCATATTTAACTGTTTCAGTGCCTACCAAGCTCGATGTTCCAGTTCTAACGGCAGGTGACAGGGCTTACCGAACACCAACTTGTACAGTGACATACCAATTGGAGTTTTGAATGCAGTTCTGTAGGCCCAGAGTGCGTCATCCAGCTTTTTCGCCCAATCAGTTCTTGTGGCGTTTACAGGTTTCGTCAGCACACTCTTTATTTCTCGATTTGACACCTCAACCTGTCCACTTGTCTGAGGGTGATATGGGGTTTCCACCTTGTGGCGCACATCGTACTTTGCTAACAGCTTCTCGAAGGCACGATTACAGAAATGGGTGCCTCAGTCACTGATGATGGCCCTTGGGATCCCAAAGCGGGTGAATATATTCTTCTTCAAGAACCCTACCACCACTCGTGCATCATTGGTGGGGTGTGCTAAAGCTTCCACCCATTTTGACACATAGTCTACAGCAACAAGTATGTACTTATTGCCATAGGAGCTGACAAAGGGACCCATGAATTCAATCCCCCATACATCAAACACCTCAACCTCTTGAATCGGGTTCATGGGCATCTCATGACGACGTGATATTTTCCCTGTCCTTTGACATTTGTCACAGCCCTTCACCCATTGGTGTGCATCCTTGAACACCGTTGGCCAGTAGAATCCGGCCTCTAGAACTTTAGCCGTTATTCTGACTCCTCCAAAATGCCCTCCATACGCCGATGCGTGATATGCCTGCAAAACAGAAAATTGCTTTATCTCGGGGACGCACCTACGGATCATATTGTCAATACAAATTCTAAACAGGTAAGGTTCATCCCAATAATAATTGCGGAAGTCACGATAAAACTTTTTCTTTTGAGCAGATTAGAGTTCATAGGGCTCTATACCAGTTGCCAGGTAATTTGCAATATCTGCATACCATGGCACTTCCTCCATGCTTGTGGCGTTTACAGTTTTTGTCAGCACACTCTTTATTTCTCGATTTGACACCTCAACCTGTCCACTTGTATGAGGGTGATATGGGGTTTCCACCTTGTGGCGCACATCATACTTTGCTAACAGCTTCTCGAAGGAACGATTGCAAAACTGGGTGCCTCAGTCACTGATGATGGCCCTTGGGATCCCAAAGCGGGTGAATACATTCTTTTTCAAGAACCCCACCACCACTCGTGCATCATTGGTGGGGAGTGCTGCAGCTTCCACCCATTTTGACACATAGTCTACCGCAACAAGTATGTATTTATTGCCATAGGAGCTTACAAAGGGACCCATGAAGTCAATCCCCCATACATCAAACAGCTCAACCTCTTGAATCGGGTTCATGGGCATCTCATGATAACGTGATATGTTCCCTGTCCTTTGACATTTGTCACAGCCCTTCACCCATTGGTGTGCATCCTTGAACATCGTTGGCCAGTAGAATCCGACCTTTAGAACTTTAGCCGCTGTTCTGACTCCAAAATGCCCTATATACGCTGATGCGTGACATGCCTGCAAAATAGAAAATTGCTCTATCTCGTGGACGCACCTCCGGATCATATTATCAATAAAAATTCTAAACAGGTAAGGTTCATCCCAATAATAATTCCGGTAGTCACGATAAAACTTTTTCTTTTGAGCAGATGAGAGTTTATAGGGCTCTATACCACTTGCCAGGTAATTTGCAATATCTGCATACCATAGCACTTCCTCCATGCGTGTGGCGTTTACAGCTTTCGTCAGCACACTCTTTATTTCTCGATTTGACACCTTAACCTGTCCACTTGTATGAGGGTGATATGGGGTTTCCACCTTGTGGCGCACATCGTACTTTACTAACAACTTCTCGAAGGCACGATTACAGAAATGGGTGCCTCAGTCACTGATGATGGCCCTTGGGATCCCAAAGCGGGTGAATATATTCTTCTTCAAGAACCCCACCACCACTCGTGCATCATTGGTGGGGAGTGCTGCAGCTTCCACCCATATTGACACATAGTCTACAACAACAAGTATGTACTTATTGCCATAGGAGCTCACAAAGGGACCCATGAAGTCAATCCCCCATATATCAAACAACTCAACCTCTTGAATCGGGTTTATGGGCATCTTATGACGATGTGATATGTTCCCTGTCCTTTGACATTCGTCATCTCTATACCACTTTCCAGGTAATTTGCAATATATGCATACCATGGCACTTCCTCCATGCTTGTGGCGTTTACAGTTTTCGTCAGCACACTCTTTATTTCTCGATTTGACACCTCAACCTGTCCGCTTGTCTGAGGGTGATATGAGGTTTCCACCTTGTGGCGCACATCGTACTTTGCTAACAGCTTCTCGAAGGCACGATTGCAGAAATGGGTGCCTCAGTCACTGATGATGGCCCTTGGGATCCCAAAGCGGATGAATATATTCTTCTTCAAGAACCCCACCACCACTCGTGCATCATTGGTAAGGAGTGCTGCAACTTCCACCCATTTTGACACATAGTCTACAACAACAAGTATGTACTTATTTCCAAAGGAGCTGACAAAGGGACCCATGAAGTCAATCCCCCAAACATCAAACACCTCAACCTCTTGAATCGGGTTCATGGGCATCTCATGACGACGTGATATGTTTCCTGTCCTTTGACATTCGTCACAGCACTTCACCCATTGGTGTGTATCCTTGAACACCGTTGGCCAGTAGAATCTGGCCTCTAGAACTTTAGCCGCTGTTCTGACTCCTCCAAAATTGTCTCCATACGCTGATGCGTGACATGCCTGCAAAACAGCAAAATTGCTCTATCTCGGGGACGCACCTCCGGATCATATTGTCAATACAAATTCTAAACAGGTAAGGTTCATCCTAATAATATTTGCGACAGTCACGATAAAATTTTTTCTTTTGAGCAGATGAGAGTTCGTAGGGCTCTATACCACTTGCTAGGTAATTTGCAATATCTGCATACCATGGCACTTCCTCCATGCTTGTGGTGAGTAGTTGCTCGTTTGGAAAGGTTTCCAGAATATCCTCTACTTCTACTGCATTTTCAGCTCTTTCAAGTCGTGACAGATGATCTGCGACTTGATTCTCCGAGCCCTTACAATCACGGATCTCTAGATCGAATTCTTGCAGTAGCAGCACCCAACAAATTAGGTGCGGCTTGGATTCCTTCTTCTCAATCAAATACCTGAGGGCATTATGGTCAGTGTAACCAATCACCTTCGAGCCGATCAGGTATGATCTGAACTTATCGAAAGCAAACACCACTGCCAGCATATCTTTTTCGGTCACAGTGTAGTTCAGCTGAGCTCCACTCAATGTCCTACTCGCGTATTAAATTGGGTGCATTGTATTTTCCTTCCGCTTTCCCAACACTGCTCCCACTGCGTAGTCACTAGCATCACACATGAGCTCGAATGGTTGCTCCCAATCGGGGGCAACAATGATTGGTGTCGTGACTAACCTCTTTTTCATCTCCTCAAAAGCTACCCTACAATTATTAGAAAACACAAAAGGGTTATCTTTTTCGATCAACTTACACAGGGGTTTGGCGATTTTGGAGAAGTCTCTGATGAAACGCCAGTAAAACCCGACATGCCCAAGGAAGCTTGTTATTGCTTTAACCAATGTGGGAGGTGGGAGTTTTGCTATAACATCAACTTTAGCACGATCCACCTCAATCCTTTTCTTGACACCAAGTGCCCCAAGACTATCCCCTCTTGTACCATGAAATGACACTTCTCTCAATTAAGCACAAGGTTCGTCTCAATACACCGCTTCAGCACTCTTGTAAGATTTTCTAGGCACTCATCGAATGAATTTCCCATTACTGAGAAATCATCCATGAACACCTCCATTATATCCTCAACCATGTCAGCGAATATGGCCATCATGCACCTTTGAAATGTGGCAGGTACATTGCATAAGCCAAAGGGCATCCTTCTGAAGGCAAAAATCCCATAGGGACATGTGAATGAGGTATTTTCTCTGTCTTCCGGGTCAATGGAAATTGGTTGTACCCCGAGTACCCATCCAAAAAAACAAAAATGAGACCTCCCTGCCAGTTTGTCGAGCATCTGATCGATGAAGGGAAGTGGGAAGTGATCTTTCCGGGTGGCTAGATTCAACTTCCTGTAGTCCATGCAAATTCTCCAGCTCGTGACGGTTCTTGTAGATATCAGCTCATTGTTGTCATTTTTTACAACCGTCATGCCACCCTTCTTAGGAACACATTGCACCGGGCTAACCTAGTTGATGTCAGAGATGGAAAATGATTCCCGCATCCAACCACTTTATCATTTCCTTATTTAACACTTCCTTCATGTTTGGGTTCAGCCGCCTTTAGTGTTCCCTGGAAGGTTTGTGCCCCTCTTTCAGTAGGATTTTATGCATACTATATGCCGCGCTGATCCCCTTTATGTCTTTCATGGTCCACCCAATGGCAGTCTTACACTCAGTGAGTACCTGTAAGAGCTGTTTTGCCTGCACATCTAACAAACTGGATGAGATAATAACAGGTAAAGTAGAATTGGGTTCTAGAAATGCGTACCTGAGAAGGGCTGGCAATGGCTTCAATTCCAGATTTGCTGGTTCTTCAACCGACGGCTTGGCTGGCGGAGTCTCTCTCTTTTCTAAGTGTAGGGGCTCGAATTCCAGTGACCTCGGCCACACGCCTTTGCTCTCAAGAACCAACACCCATTCTGCCATTCCTCTCTATTTTTCGCATCCAAATTCATCAAACATGCAGCAAGGGGATCCTCAATAGTCAAGGACTCATCATCTTCCTCCAGTATCACATCCACGACATCAATAAGAGAACAATTGGCGAATTCACTTGGTCGCCGCATGGATTTCTACACATTGAATGTGATTTCCTTGTTTTTCAATCTCATCTTGATCTCCCCAGTTTCACAATCAATGAGGGCTCGCCCTGTGGCCAAGAATGGCCTTCCCAAAATTGTGGGAATCTCCTCATCCACTCTGCAGTACAGTATCACAAAATCTGCAGAGAACACAAACTTCCCTACCTGCACCAATACGTCATCAAGAATGCCTAACAGTCTCTTTACCGTCCTGTCTGATAGTTGCAATAACATAGAGGTAGGTCTAGCTCTACCAATCCCCAACCTCTTGTAGATGTCCAGGGGCATAAGATTAATCATGGCCCCTAAATCACAAAGTGCCTTGGCAAACGTAAAGTTACCAATGGTGCAGGGAATGGTGAAACTCCCTGGGTCAGACAACTTTTCCGCAATTGGTCGGGTCACAACGACACTGCAGGTCTGAGTAAGGGTCACTGTGGCCAAGTCTTGGAAGTCGAATTTTCAGGACATCAAGTCCTTCATCATTTTGGCGTAACCAGGTATCTCCTTCAGAGCATCAATCAAAGGAATATTTACCTGTATTTGTTTCAACATATCCAAGAACTTTTTATACTGCTCATCTTTCTGGTACTTGGCCAGCCTCTGCGGGAATGGTGCTGGAGGTCTCTTCTTCCCAATGATTTGGGATTTTTCTTTGTCAGACACTACCTCTATCACCGGTTCCTAGGCTGTCTCAGCTTCTTTCTCAGCCTCAACTTGCTTGCTGGGTTCTTCCTGGGTAGGCTGCACTGTCACCTTAGTCGGTTTTGTTGAATCATCAATTTCAATGGGCACTGGTACCAGTGTCTCAGCCTGTCTGCTTTCTCGAGCTCTTTCCTGCTCCAAGTCTAAGTCCCTATCATTTCGTAGACTCACCGCCATCAACTACTTTGGACCCTGATCTTTAGGATTTACCTGAGTGGCAGGAGGCAATGTCCCAAGAGGACGATTATTCAAAGACATCGAGATTTGTCCCATTTGCACTTCAACATTTTTTATAACTGACTAATGTGCATCTACTATCTCACTTATTTTTGCAGTTGACCCAATAACCTGCTGCATCATTGCTTCAAGTCTGGAAAACCCATCTTCCTGTCTCCCACCATGTTGTTGCTGAGAGGGGTGATAAGCCTGTTGCTGATTCTGATTCTGATTCTGATTATTGTACCCCTGTGGCCTTTGGTAAGGCGCCACATTACCATGAGGTCGCATGGCTCCCATGTATCCACTGTTGTGCTGCTGCTGAACTGGCCTGTATGGTTGATTTTTGTTGGCCCCAATTCTGTCCACCCTGTCGCTGACCCCCCTAATTCGACACATAGTTCATATTTTCAGGGTAGTGATGATGATCACATTCAGCACTCCACTGATTACCAAGTGGCTGACTAATTCAAGATGTGCATAATCCCCCATTGGTTGTTTCCACAATATGTACCTGCTGCTTTTTCCTTGACTCCTCCACCTTTTTGGTGAGTATGCTCATCTGTGTTATCAAGGTGGCCATATTTTCAACAAGATTTTTGGATGGATCTAAGGGCATTGAGTGAAATACTGGAGTAACGGGTGCATTCCTGGTTGTCCACCCCGAATTCTGTGCCATTATATCAAGCAGGATTTGGCTTTCTCTTCATGTTTTGCTCAAGAATGCTCCACCAGCTGAAGCATCTACATTTGCCTTTACACTATTCGCCAGACCCATATAGAAACGCTACCCCAACATCTGCTCTGGAATACCATGGTGCAGACAGATAACCAACATTCCTTTAAATCATTCCCATGTTTCCTGCAATGTTTCCGTTGGCTTCTGTCTGAAGCTCAAAATTTCATCAATTTGTTGAGCTGTATTGTTGGGTGGATGGAATTTGTTCACGAACTGCTTAACTAACTCCTCCCATGTGGTAATGGAATTAATGGGGAGCGATTTTAGCCAAGTATGGGCTGCTCCTGTCACTGAGAATGGAAACAACAACAGTTTTATTGCTTCTTGAGTGACGTTTGGCTGCCTCTGAGATTTGCAAATCGACAAGAAATTCTTCAAATGCTGTTGGGGATCCTCAATATATGACCCCGAAAATAATCCCTTGTTCTGCAGCAAGTGCAACATATTCTTTGTAATCTGAAAGGACTCAGCTTGTATCTGAGGGACTACTATCGCAGTGTCCAAATTCTCCGTCGTGGGTTGTGCCCAATCATATAAAGGATCCTCTAGCACAAGAGGTGCCACTATCTGCGCAACTGGGTCTACCACGTCATCCCCATTGTTGTTCATGCTGTTTAGATCTGCCATGTCGGGTTCAAGTTGTTCAATTGATGGTTGTTGTTTGCTTTTTCGGTTAGCCCGGTTCAAGTCCTTGAAAACTTTCTCGGGGTCTGATAAGGCTTCAAATACTTCACCAGTTCTCGATGAGTTTCTAGTCATGCACCTGTACAACCAAGTTAGCAAACGTTAAAATTTCAATGTATAGATGAGAATTGAAGAAAAACTTAAGAATTTTGTATTTCTTCCAACTGTAATTGATTACACCGTTAATTCCCCGACAACGGCGCCAAAATTTGATCACGCCCAACTATGCCTTATAAAAAGGAATAAGCAGACGTTGCAAATATAATCTGAGTATTTCGCNAACTAGAATATAACTATTGCTGGGTTGTAAACAAATGCGAGAAAGATCTAAGGTTATGGTTTCCCCTGTTGATAGAATCCCTTCTTGTATATTTCATATAGTTTGGACTAATTATCTCTATCAATCATGAGCACTCTTGTTACCGTAAATCTCTCCTGAGTAATTACGACAATTTACTAGACACACTATCCTGAGTTACGCTAGCTATCTTTTAGTACAACTCACTTTAGATTGAACCCAAGGTATCGTTATCCCTAATCCAACCTTTAAACCCTAGGTTATGGATCCCTCCTATACTTCGGGAGTGGTGTTGTTCAAAAACTACCTAAATATGCACTCTCTCCCGAGTAGATACACACTAAATAGGCACAGCTAATTGAGGGTCCTTCAATCAACTACAACAAGAACTTAGTTGAACAAATAGAGATTAAAACCAAGCAAACTATATTAATATAACAAGATATTCATCCTCAACAGGTTCCACCAAAACCTTAGACTAAATAAATTAGCTACTCATAATTATGCTAAAAACAACAATAGAAGAATTCATTAATAATGGTAGAAACACAAGGAAGAAAGATGAGATTTGATGCCCAATTGTCCTCCTTGCCTCTTGCCTTTTGCTTTTCTTGAACAAGACTTTAAACCCTGATAATACTCTATTTTGGGTGAGGTTAACCTTATATAGGTTAAGTGAAATTGTCCCAAGCTTCCAATTTTATCCCTGAAAAATAACGTGTGCGAACTGGACTAGCGCGGTCGCGCTAGTGAACGCGCTACTGGCCGCACTAATGGCTAAGTGTACTACCTCTGTTCGCTGGGCTAGCGCGGTCGTGCTACTGGGCGCGCTAAGGCCGCGCTAATGGGCCTTTATTCTGCCTCAAACACCTGGGACTAGCGCGACAACGCTAGTGGCCGCGCTAGTGGACTAGTAGTCTGACTTAGCAATTTTCTTCCTTCTTTTCACACGCTAGAAACTCCAAGGGCCTTTCTCCTTCAATTTGGCTCCAAACACCATCCTAGGTCCTCATAAGCACACTTTGCTCCTGCGAAACATAAAATCCACAATTAGAGCTATTTTGACATCATTTAACATTCCTAAGACAGTGAAGCGTAATGAAGTTGGATATTAAATAGACGTTAAACTACGTGAATATAGCCTATTATCACCCACGAGCATTTTGTACCTCAACATTCACGATCTTGATGCGAGAGTTGGTTGGATCAAGCTTCAATTCTAGTTTCTTTGCGGAAACCTCAGTCACGAAATTATGAGTTGCTCCAGTATCCACCATAGCATGAGCAGGCTTGTTGTTGATGGTGAGATCCACATAATGATTACCGTTCTTGGTAGGTCAGATAGATTGCTTCGTGACAGCACCTCATAATCCGATCATACCCAACTGTGCGGTTCCCGAAATATCTCCTTGTAGATGCTCCTTTCGTTCAAAGACCATGGCGTTGAGGCTCTTTAGGTCGGGAAAATTCCTTAAATTGTGCGGCCCTCCGCATATGTAACATCCCTTCTTCTCGGTCTCCCCCACCTTTGAAATTGTTAAACTTTGAATGTTTGCCTTTTCCTTTGTCGTGCTTGTCATGCCTAAAATCCATCAATGATTCGGCCTCCACTATGAATTGGTCTATATCTGCGACTTTCCGGCGTTGCAACTCCTGCTTATCTCAATTTTACCACCCGTACATGAAGTGGAAGAACAAGTCATCATTGGTGAGGTTGGGGATTTGAATCATAAGGGTAGTGAACTCCTTCACATAGACACATGTGCTCCTTGTTTGCTTCAACTCCCTAAGCTTGCGCCTTGCCTCGTACAAGACATTTTTTGGAAAGAACTGCCGCTTGAACTCGGCTCTGAACTGATCCCACGTACTAATAGTACATAGACCTTTATCCACGTCGGCCATCTTCCTTCTCCACCATAGCATGGCAGTATCTGAGAGGTACAACACTGCAGTGTTGATCATGGCCTCGTCATCCCTCACTTTACTGTGCTTGAAGTAGTTCTCCAAGTGCCAAAGGAAGTTTTCCACTTCTTGTGCATCACAAACACCTTTGAACACCGGGGATTTGGGAGCCTCGATCTTGGCCTCCCTTGTCACCACAACATTCATGGTTGCCTCGGTCACGCCAGCATTGACATGCTCCTCGAGCGAGTCTATATTTTCCTTCATAGCATCAATAGTAGTCAAAGCCTCCATGAGACTGCACTCTAAGATAGTGATGGTTTGCCTTAGTTCCATCTTGGTCTGTGTACGTCCCTCCAAGTCATTTCGGATACTCTCAATATCTTCAAGAGTGTGCCCCTCAAGAACGCTAAGGGTGCCTTCCACCTTCCCTAAGCGTTGGCCAAAGATCTCCACAACGTCCATCCCCGCGTTCATCTTCATCACCCACTCTTTACCAAGGAAGACGTCCTCGGGCAGGACCTCCACTTCATCCTCGCTCGCCTCAGTGGCAAATGGTTCTTGGGATGAAAGACCTTTGTTTGACACAACCTCGGGAGGCACCTACTGACTCTTGTTGGTGGCACTCCTCTTTTTGTTATGGCCACTCTTGCCAGTAGCATCTTAGATGATGTTGGCAACGTTAATTTCTCCGTCGTTCGCCATTCCCTTAGTTGCAACCTTTTCTCTGATACCACGTTGTCACGTCCTTAGTCGTTAACTAAGTACACGTGCAACACTCACGTTCTTGCTATGCCAAGTCAGCCTTACTACACTCAGGATTACTAAGAGAATGGTAGAAAGAACACAAGATAATTGTTAAAGGAAGCTTTGTATTAGAGAGAACTTGAATTTTTGCTTGATGAAATACATATGGATGTCCCCCATTTATATACTAGTCTCCTAGGAGCTAGCGTGTATATAATAATTGTTACACATGTCCTTAATATTTATAAGATAAGGGTTTTCTCTAGAATTCTCTACAAGCCTAGAAGATTTCAAGGACTTTCCTAGTAAATCCATAGGAATCTAGGGTCTTCCAAAAGAAATGTCCATACTTCTCTAGAATCTTCTCGCAAATGCTATTCTTCCTCCTATGTAAACTTTTACATGGCATTAATATATGCCAAATAATGCCTATGTGGCATGATGGCATGGAAGGTCATCACAGTAAGCTCCAACCTTCCGAGCATTCAATTAGGCCTAAGTCCCAACATTCTGGTCGCTTATTTCGGGCATGACACGAGAAGTTTTCCAAATTTGAATAAGAATTGCTTAATATTTTTTTTTTAAAACTTAAGTATCCAAAAGTTAACTCATAATAAATTATTAAACTATATATCTCAAATGTCAAAGGTTTTTTTTTCTAATTGTTTGTCCTAATTTCATAATCTTTTCTATTTGTCGTTTACAGAGTAACGAATTGCCCGCAAAGTGTAAACTACAAATGCAAGAGTTTTGTTATTCAATTCTTACTCTGTGCTTGCATTTTCCTTCTTTATGCTTCATTTACTTCATGTCTTTTTTTTTTTTTTTTTTGCACTGTTTAATTTATTCTTTTCAGGTTAGTTTTTGATTTTAGAATTTCTTTTGGTATTGCTCTATTTGAATATTATTTTGAAGACTCTATTTCCGCTGTTAGTGTTACACAATCTACATTTCTGGTTTGTCATCTAGTTTTTAGATTTTTAGAGAATAAGTTTATATTATTATTATTATTATTATTTTTATTCTTTAAATTATTATGAATTAGAATATCATCTATATTTTTACGTCTTTCACTTTTTCAAGTAAAAGAAATTATTTTATATGGGTTGTGCACACACTAGCACGTTTATAATAGATGTATAGATTTCCTACTAATTTTATAATTTTCTTTAACTTTCCATAATTTTAATATATTTTTTATACATATTTATTTTATTAATTTATAAAATATTAAAAATTAAATGCTTATAAAACTTATACCTCACGCCTCGGGATTTATGCCTCACCCCACGTTAGATAAAACGCTTTTATCTCTCGCCCACGCCTTTAAAATATTGGTTGGAAGTTTCTACGAAGTACTACTAATTAATAAACAGGTTCTTCTCATCATATCATATCTACATATTGGAATCATTTAGTTATGTTTCGTTTCGTCCTTGTTAGCCCTCAGCCCATTGAAGGAAGCTTCTCTCCTTATCAATAGTTAATGTACATTATTGCTACGTGATGTGAGGATATATGTACACACAACAACCTTCTCCAAATTCAATGCAGTCGGCCCTATTTGTATGCATGTGCAATCTCATAAATAGAAGAGAAGCTATCATCCTCAACATAAGTTCAAATTCTACTCTCTTTAAAATATCAACCAATCCATGTCTAAATGCTCGTCAATGGTAAATCTTAAATTTACACAATGTGACTTTTGAGTTGAGAGTGAATTTAAAAATATATGTTTGATTCTATTTATACTTATTTTTTTCACATATATATAGTATATGACCAGAGACGAACCTATACTATAGATTGAGGGATCACCGGTACCATACTTACAAATGTGTTGAGTTTGTCTAGCATGTGAACACAGATTTAATTGGATCAATCATTTCTTTATGATACGTGGTGTGACTTAATTAATTTACACACAGAAATCCACAACCTGGATTCAGTGCAGTCGATCTAAGCATGCATGTGCATTCTCATGTCAGCTTCAAGTTGCCTAGCTACTAGCCACTTGTAAAGTACTGAATATAGGCGTCAGATTTAGAAGATCTATTTTTAGGAATCAACCTCTCCTGAAATTAAACTTTCTCAATTTCCATTGCATATGTTTAAATTCTGTATTACTATTTTATAGTGTAAGTGATCACGTCTAACTATGCCTTATAAAAAGAATAAAGTGATCGTTGCAAATATATTCTGATTAATAAGTTCGAAATTAAATTTCACATGAAATTAACCTATCAATCACAGCTATTGGACTCACACAAATTCACGTATTCAATCTTCAGAAATATTTGAGTAATAGATTGGATGGTTACTAACTAAATGTTACGTAATGAGAATGCAATACTTAAGAACTAACTACGAACGTGATGTACACAAGAATTGGAATGATCTAAGGTTCTGATTTCCCCTATTGTCGGAGTCCTTCCCGCTACGTTTGCTATAAATTTGCTTAAATCTTCTCTATCGATCATGAGCACTCTGACTGTCGTAACTCTCTCCCCAGTAATTACTACAATATACTAGACATATTCTCCCAAATTACGCTAGCTATCCTTAATTACAGCTCACTTAGATCGACCCAAGGTTTCGTTATCCCTAGTTCCACCTTTAAACCCTTCGTATTGATCCCTCATATACGTCAGGAGTGATGTGGTTCAACAACAACCTAAATATGCACTCTCTTCCGAGTAATGCACACTAAATAGGAACAGTTAATTGAGGACCCTTCAATCAACAACAATAAACATATAGTTGAACAAATAGAGAGAATACTATGAACAAATCTATATTGACGTAACGAAAAATTCATCCTTCAATAGGTTCCATCAAAACTCTAGATTAGGAGTTTAGCTACTCATACTAATGCAAAACAAATCACTAATATAATTCATAATCATCAAACTAGAAGTAAGAAGAAGAAGATAAAACTCTTAGGAATTGATTTTGCTTCTCTCCCTTGTTCTTGCCTCTAAAATCTTCTAAAACCAGCTATATCCCACTTCTGAGCGAGTTTAGGCTTCATATAGGTTTAGGTTAGTCGCCTAGGGAATTACACAATTGCCCCTGCATGTTTCGCTTTTGACCGCCCGTCCCCGACTGCCTCACTGCCTCAAGTTCGCGAGCTCATTCGCTGCCCACTTCCCAGCTGCGCATCTGGATGTTGCGTTTCGCTTGCTTTTCTCGCTTCTTTTCGCCCGGGCTAACCTTCGATTGGACTTCCACGCTTCACAATGACTCCAAAACACTCTTTAGCTCCCTCCTAGCTCGGAGTGGCTCCTGAAAAACATCAATTCCTCAATGAGAGTATTTTGTTATCTTTTAACATTCAAACCTCAATAAAGGGCGGCTAAATTAGAGTGTAAATAACGTTTAAATTGCATAAATATAGGCTACTATCAGTAAGTTTAGGGATAATTATACTATATAACCGAGGGCATTTGCATCTATACCCAGTTTTTGAGTCACCTTTTAATTTATACCCGCTTTGCACAAAAAATTACAAGCGTACTTACTTTTCGGGTAACTTCAGACATATGGGCCTGAAGTAGCAAAAATTTATGTCTGAAGTTTGAACTTCAGATTTTTTTGCCTGAAGTGTAGTCTTATCAAAGCAAAGCTTTAGATGTTTTTGCTTGAAGTTTGGCTTGACTTGCAAAGGCAATCACGCGAACTTCAGTTCATAGTGCACTGGCAAACTTCAGTTCAATAAAACGACAACATGTTTTGGCTTGAAGTTTTTGTTTTATAACCCCTGAACTTCAGCATTCTAGGAGCTGAAGTTTTATTTTGTATTTGCTGAACTTCAGTATTCTAGGAGCTGAAGTTTTTGTTTATATTTGTTGAACTTCAGTATTCTAGGAGCTGAATTTTTGTTTATATTTGCTGAACCTCAGCATTCTTAGAGCTGAAGTTCTGTTCTGTCTTTCTTTGAAGTTAGATGGTTTTAAAATATAACTTAAGCCAAATTCAGTATTAAAGTTCAGGATTCTATCAAGCAGCCTTAATGAAATCCTCGTTAGACTATCAAGCAGCCAAAGAAGCAATTCGTTGCAAATTGCTTTATCACAACCTCTGTCATTCACCATCGAAATGACGATAGACAAAACTGTATACTTCATATCCAATCAATAATACAAAACTGTATACTTCATATCCAATCAATAATACTTATATAAAGTCTCATGTGTTTGAGAGAGAAAAAAAGAAGCGGATAAGTCAGGAGGAAGAAGAGGAGGTGTCTGAAGTTGTCAAAATAGGGTATAGGTTAAAGAATTTTAAAAATATGGGTATAAGTTAAATGAGGCGACCAAAAAGGGCGCCCCGTGCAATTTTTACATATAGCCGCTTTGAATATAATAGCCGCAGAATATATAATTTTTTCACACACACACACACACACACACACATATATATATATATATATATATATATATATATATATATATATATATATAGAGAGAGAGAGAGAGAGAGAGAGAGACGTTTATGCAAATGTTATATACAAAATATATATAAACTTTATATACTTTTATAATTATCAAATATAAATAATTTCGACCGCGGGCTAAAAATGATCTTTGCCATATAAGTTTAGAGGGTAGGCCTTTGAATGCATGTTATACCAATACACCGATTTCGTATTCTATCTAAAGACATAAGTGGCACACTTTGTTTATTAATCTATAATTAATTTGATTACCTTTATCAATAAGATTAATTCATATAAAAAACTTAGATACACAAACAATTATTCAAGAAGTGCTATATGTTAGCGACTTACTTTATATCAAAAAGAAGAAAGATAAATTTTAAATATTGGTTAAATTTCACTTCATATAGGAATAGAAGCAGATATAGAATGTTCATCTTTCATCTATCTTGTCTTTTTATTTGAAGGAAAGATCTAGACAATTATTTCAGTAAGCTAATTAGTTTTGAAATGGACATAACATAGCATTTGTTAGTACTCTTTATATAACTTACATTAATTAGACAACTAGCTACCTCGTTGAAATAAAACCAAAATCCTTATAAAAATAATTCCACCGTCTTTATTTGATTAAAACCCTTATGACAAAAGAAGCATATGAAAAGGATCGATAACAAATTTCTTAAAATCTAGATCATTGGCAATCTTCTACGGCGGAATTGAGTTGGCAGTAACTAAATATTGTGAATTTAAGTTATATATAATATCAATTTTTTTAACCTTTTCTAAAATATCAGTTATTATTTTTATTTGGTTATCGTTAATATTTATCTTAAAGATATACATGTAATTACCTTGTAAATGATCTAACTAGAGAAACATATTTTATACATCAGTGTGTAGAACTTAAAATCAAAAGTATTTCCTGGCCTCAACTTAAAAATTAATGGCATGATGTTTTTAATTCAATTTTCTTTATTGCATTGTTTATTAGAAGAAATTTATTATTCTATCAAGAGCATTTAGATTGGTTAGTTAGTCTTAAGTTGAGTAACTAATTGAGGGACCTAAGTATAGATAAAAGAATTTTAGGGGCCACATTAATAGATGGGTGTGAAGGACACATGATTCTGTTATATAACAGCCCAATTCAGTTGTAAATCTCATTTTCAGAAGCTAAGAAGTGCTCTCACTTCTCTCTAACCTTTCTCTTCATTTCTCTCTCTAGATATTTGTAGATGCAACCATAGATTCTTTTGCATGTTGTGAAACTCAGGTCATAGAGTGTATATTCAATAAATTAACATGATATCAGAGCAGCGATTATTGTAATTGCGCAGATCAGAACACTGTAATTGCATAAATTCAAGCTCAATCATGGCGACAGATGAAATTGGACAATTACCTTACAATCACCTACTATTTCTTCGAGATTCAGATGCACTTGGGACAACATTGATCTCGTTAAAGCTCACAGGGCCAGAAAACTATGCTCTGTGGAGCAGAGCAATGAGGGTTGCACTGTTAATGAAGAACAAGCTAGGGATTGTGGACGATACATGTTTGAAAGGACCGTACAAAGGTGAATTGGCGACATAATGGGAAAGATGCAATGATGTTGTGGTTTCGTGGTTGAGTAACACCATAGCAAGTGAATTGGTACCTAGCATCATGTATGCTTCTAGTGCGAAGAAGGTATGTGATGAGTTTAAAGAGAGCTTTGATAAGGATAATTTGATATGGGCTGAAATTGTAAATCTAAAGCAAGGAACTGAGTGTATTACCTCATATTTCTCAAAGAGGAAAGATCTATGGGATGAATTGGACATTTTGACACCATTTCCTTCTTGTGACTGTGAATAATCGAGGCCTTATGTGGAACATCTAGTGAGACAAAGATTGTTGTAGTTCCTTATGGGACTCAATGAGAGCTATAATCAGGTGAGAAGTAATGTATTGCAGAGAAGGTCAGTTTTATCAGTAAATCAAACCTATGGAGTAGCTGTGTAAGAGGAGAGTCAAAGAGCACTAGGTGTTGTGGAACCAAACAAGGAACCACTGATAATGCTTGCAGGAAGAGGTCAAATGTTCAAAGGAAAGAAACCAGGGCTGATTTGCCAGCACTGTGGTTATAAAGGTCACCTGAAGGAGAACTGCTACAAAATAATAGGCTACCCTCCAGATTTCAAAAGCAAGAAGAAAGGGAAACTAGGTACATATAAACCTTTTTCTAATAATGCTACACAGATGCAGGTATTGAGACCAGAAATCAGCCACAAGAAATTATCTCACAGAAGAACAATACAAGTATTTAGTAATTTTGTTGGAGAAACCTTCACTAGGAGAAAGGAGTGCAGGGCCTTCAGAGTTAACATGATCCTCAAATATGGAAGGTATTATGTCATTGATGTCTAATATATCCAGTGTATGTGTATATGACTGGATAATAGACTTAGGAGCAACACATCACATAACTTTCTGCAAAAATATTTTGAATTCCACTAGACTTATAGAGAGACAAAGTAGTTATGGAGTGCAAACGCCTACAAAAGATAAGGCTGAAATAACACATGCTGGAGAGGCTACAATTCTAGAGAATCAAAAAATTAAGAATGTCTTACATGCCAAACTTTAAGTTCAACTTTCTCTCAGTGTCCAAGTTGACTAGGGACCTATGTTATTGTGCATGTCTTTTTCATGATTTTTGTGTCTTTCAAGGATTATACAGTGGCAAGGTACCGGGGATTGGTAAAGAGGATAGTGGTGTTTACATACTTAGTAGAGGAGATGCTGTTGCTGCTGGTTCATTTCACAGAGAAGGGGTGACCACCACATTGTGACATCAAAGGCTAGAACATGCTTCTACAAATGCCATGCAACATTTGCCAGAGTTGAAGAATAAAGTGAAGCTAGAGATGCAAAGAAACTGTCAAATTTTCCCTTTAGCTAAACAAAATAGACTGACATTTCCTATTAATAATAGTAGTTCAACCTGTGTGTTTCAATTAGTGCATGTTGATGTATGGGGCCCTCAAAAAGTAGCAACCTATGATAGAAAATAATATTTTGTCACTTTGGTAGATGACTATAGTAGATATGCTTGGACTTGTTTGCTGAAATCAAAATGTGAAGTCTTTGTTGTGTTGAAAGATTTCCTTTCTTTGATCAAAAATCAGTTTGGTACAACGGTTAAGACATTGAGAACATACAATGGAACAGAATTTTCAACCATCAGTGTAATGAGTTGTTCAATTCACTTGAGATTGTTCATTAAAGCAACTGTCCATATACTCCACAACAGAAAGGAGTAGTGGAAAGGAAGCACATGGACATCCTTGATGTGGCTAGACCACTCAAGATTCAATGCAACATGCCAATTAGATTCTGGGAGAATGCATTAGGACAACAATGTACCTAATTAATTGCCATGACCCCAAATCCTAACAGGCTGTGATGGCGCATATCGTGGAACTAGGCTAGCCAACCATCACATTACTACGCATTTATTCAATTATAAAAGTTCACAATTTAATAATAAGTAGCAACCATAACATAGAATAATGTAATTAAGTCTTAGCGTCCCAATAATAGTCTAACAACTCTAAACAAAACCTCCCAAGACTGGAGTCAATAGTCATGAGTATCTAAGAATAAATAAATCTAACTCTGCTAAAACTATAATATATGTCTCTGAATCAAACGCTATAACTAAATAAGGAAGGAAAATGGAGAAGTTGTGGACACTGGGCAGCTACCTCGAAATCCCGTGAACTGATGCTACGAGCAAGGACAGCTACTGCTCCGGATAGTCACCTGAATCTGTGCACAGAGGCACAGGGAGTAATAATGAGTACGCCAACTCAGTAGTAATAAAAATAAATCACAGTTTGAGAATTTTAAAACACACAGTATAGATACACAATTTCACAAACCAGTAAAACACCAAGTCACCATGTAGTATTCATCAAATAATAAGTTCGAAATCAGTTTCTAGAAATCCTTTGAAACAAGTGTAATATCAGTATAACTCAGTAAAACTCTCAGTAAAAATCAGTTTGAAAACGAAGTAAATCATAGTTCAAAAACTTAGTACAATCATCATAAATCTGCCCCTCGAACCAAAATCATTTCTTGTAACAGTTGCCCCTCAGGCATTCTCTCAATCACTCAGTATCAATCATCACTCAGTATCAGCCCCGCGGGCAATAAGCATCACTCAATAGGTACCTGCGCTCACTGGGGGTGTGTACAGACTCCGGAGGGGCTCCTACAGCCCAAACTCTATAACAACATAAGGCCTGAAAGCCTCCTCATAATATAGGTCTGAAAGCCTCTCTCATATAAGGCCTGAAAGCCTCCTCACCTCTCATATAAGGCCTGGAAGCCTCCTCACCTCTCATATAAGACCTGAAAGCCTCACTCAGTCAGACACTCTCAATTTTCCCTTAGGCCATAAACATACCGGGTTCTCGACTCAAAACAATGTTTCATTTTTCAATAAATAGTATCAAATACTCTGAGTGTCAAAAAAATTTATCAGGAAAAGACTGAGTGAAAAATCATAACATATCGGTGAGGAAAGTGTAGTAAACACAACCCCAAGGGGGAAACAGATCGGCACTAGGCCCCAAACATGGCTTACAACTCAAATCATATCATAATAAAATAATACTAATTAAGCATGGGTTAAACGTCGGTTTAGCAACTCAATAGTCGCCTAAATAGGAAATGTATTTCAAAAGTTTCAACCTTTGCATTTCAAAACCCGCGAAAAGGTGGATAGTCCGAGGTTTCATACCCTCAGGACAGGATTTAAAGACATTACTTACCTCCAAACTAGCCCGGAAACTATTCCGCAACACGCTTGCCTCTCGAATCCACTTCCGAAGGCTCCAAATCTACCAAGTTCAGATTTTTTTATCATCAGTTTATGCTTAAGGAATAAATTCCAATCGAAAAATATCAAATTTAGCTCAAAAACTCGAAATTGGTCAAACCCGACCCCCGGGACCGTGTCGCGAAACTCAGAAATTTTTATACAAAACTGTTCTTCATCATCTCACGAGTCCGTACATATAAAGAATACTAAAATCGGAGTTCGTTTGACCCCTCAAATCAATCCCTAAAGGTCTCAAAATCTCAAGCCCTAAACCCACATTTTTCTACTGATTTTCATGAATTAATACTGAGATTATGTTCTATAATCACCCATAAACGAGTTTTAATAATCAAAACACTTACCTCTATGAATAACACTGATTTCCCTCTTCAAAAATCGCCCCCAAAGCTCTCTGTCCGTACAAAAAATGGTGTAAAAAGGGTTTAAGTTGCGGAGGGTTTATTTTATACTTTCTGCCCAGGAGTTCCTCACCAGCACCCAATTTCACGCACTTGCGGAACCGCACATGCGGTCCCACTAACCGCAGCTGCGACTTTTCCTTAAACGACCTGACTCTGCACCTGTGACTCACATTCTGCACCTGCGGTTTCGCAGGTGCGGCCCCCTATCCGCATCTGTGACTTTTCCCTGGCTAGAAAAATCTCGCCCCTGCGGAGCCTTCTTTCTCTCCTGCGGGCCCGCACCTACGGTTAAACTTCCGCAAATGCGGAAATCACTATGATTTCACACCAGCAGCTTTTTGCTGCAATTTCCAACTCTTCACTTCTCGTTAACCATCCGAAATCAATCCCGAGCCCCTCGGGACCCCAACCAAACATACTAAAACGTCACATAACATCATTCAAGCTTAGTTGCACTCTCAAAACACCAAAACTAACATCGAAACACCAAAATTACATCGGATTCAAGCCTAAGAACTTTTAATTTTTCTAAAAAATCCACCAACGATGCCGAAACTATCCAAAACAACTCCGGTTGACCTGAAATTTTGCAGATACATCCAAAATGACATTATGAACCTATTTCAACTGTCAGAATTCCATTCCGACCCTGATATCCTATTTTCCACTGCCGATCGGAAATCGCCAAAAACTAACTTTCACCAATTCAAGCCTAATTCTACACCGGGCATCACAAAATTATTTTGAACACACTTCTAAGTCACAAATCACCTAACGAAGCTATCTGAGTCATAAATCTGCATTCCGAGGTCATTTACCAATAAGTCAACTCTCAGTTGACTTTTTCCATTATAAGGCTATCTTTAAAGGCTAAATGACTGAACTCTCACTACAACCATTCGATTTCAAGCCTATCGACTCTAACATATCAATAACAGAATAACCAACCTATTACAAGTCAATAACAATAATTACAATACAGGTCCTACGTAACGACGGACCGGGTCGTTACATTAATAAGATACCTACAGAGGTCTTAAGCAAAAGATCTCCTTATGAATTGCTATATGGTAAACAACCAAGGATAGATCATTTGAGAGTGTTTGGTTGTTTGTGTTATGCCAGTTCCCTGCCTAGAGGAGATAAATTTTTCCATAGATAAAGAAGGACGGTAATGATAGGGTACTCAAAGACACAAAATGATACAAACTATTTCATTTAGAATCTAACATTTTCTTTGTCACCAGGGATGTAAACTTTAGAGAAGATGTCTTTCCTTTTCAAGGTGAATAACACTGTCAGGAGGATTTGTTCACTTTTGATCCAGTAGACATGACCACTAGTCAACCAAGAGAAGATGCTGATAATGCCCCTGCTACAATCCAGGAAGACTTCAGCAATACCAGTATGGATGAAGAGGCCGTTCTTGCTATCCTACCTCAACCAAGTCACACAATAACAAACTCATCAGATGCAGACTTGGATGAGTCACCAAAAGCAAATGTAGACATTCCATGAATTAGAAGATGTTGTAGCTGGATCTCAAGTAGTTTGGATGAAACTGGAGCAGGTTTTCAAGAGCACCAAGCAGCAGATCAACAGTTGCAGCCATTTGAACCTGTTGACAATGCAGAATCCTCCACAGTTAGGAAATTCACCAGAGGCACAAAACTAGTAATTTGGCTCAAATACTATGTTACTATTTGGAAACTATCAGGACACACTACCTATCCAATCTCTCATTATGTCAATTACACACATTTGCCACAACACTACTAAGCCTTCCTCACCAATTTTTCTGCACTTACAGAACCAAAGACTTTCTACGAAGCCTCTATAGATAAGAGATGGATTAAAGCTATGCAAGAAGAAATTCAGGCACTTGAAGCTAATAAAACCTGGGAGATAGTAGAGTTTCCACCAGGGAAGAAAGCAATTGGCACAAAGTGGGTATACAAGATCAAATATAAAGCAAATGGTGAGATTTAAAAGGTTCAAGACGCGTTTAGTGGACAAGGATTATACACAACAGGAAGGTCTTGACTTCCATGAAACTTTTTCACCTGTTACAAAAATGGTCACAGTGAGGACTATGATCAACCTTGCAGCCTCTAAGAGTTGGAAGCTATTCCAAATAGACGTGAACAATGCATTTCTCCAGGGTGATATTTATGAGGAGGTGTATATGAATTTTCCACAAGGATTCCATAGGTAGGGGGAGTCTCAGGTTTGTTACTCAAATCTCTTTATGGACTCAAGCAGGCATCAAGGCTGTAGAATATAAAGTTGACCACTGCTCTTACTAACGCATGATATCTACAAAGTACCTATGATCATTCTTTGTTCACAAAGAAGTGAGGAATGGACATTGTAATCATCTTAGTATATGTGGATAACTTGATGATTACTGGGAGCAACAGTGATATGATAGATGAAGCTAAAAGAACTTTACATAAGTTTTTCAAGCTAAAAGACTTATGAGAGTTGAGATATTTTTGGGGGATTGAAATCATGAGGTCACATAAAGGCATATTGATAAATTAAAGAAAGTATGAATTAAATCTTATATTAGAGTTGGGACTCAGTGGTGCAAAACCTGCAAGTTCACCTCTTGAGCAAAATCAAAATCTTACTACTGTTGACGATGATAAGCATGTAGGACTCAAAGGAGATGAAGAGCTAACAGATATTGGAGGCTATCAGAAACTTATTGGAAAGTTGGTTTACCTGACCATAACCAGGCCTGATATCTGCTTTGCAGTTCAGATCCTAAGTCAATTTATGCAACATCCAAAGCAATCACACTTAGAGGCAACTATGAGAGTGGTGAAGTATATAAAAAGGTCATCAGGAAAAAGAATACTATTGAAAAGGAAATCACCAGAAGAGATTTTAACCTATTGTGTTTCTGACTGGGTAGCTTTCCCAAACACCAGAAGATCAGCAATAAGTTATGTAATTAAACTTGGTGAGTCACTCATTTCCTAGAAGACTAAGAAACAACTGACAATAAGTAGAAGTTCTGCAGAAGCAGAGTACAGAAGCATGGCTGCTGTTAGTGCATAATTAGTATGGCTAGTAGGATTGCTGAGAGAATTTGGTGTGTCCTTACAGATGCCAGTAAAGGTCTTTTCTGATAGTAAAACATCTTTAAAAATAGCTTCAAATCCAATCTATCATGAGTGGACAAAACATTTAGAAATTGATTGCCATTTTATGAGAGAGAAGATAAAAAATGGATTGATATCCACTCACTATATTTCTACAAAAGAATAGGTAGAAGACATGATGACCAAAGGCATTGGAGTCGTTCAACATCAGATGTTAATGTCCAAACTGGGAATGTTCGATGCTTTTCATTCTCCAGTTTGAGGGATAGTATCAAGAGAGTTTAGATTGGTTAGTTAGTATTAGGTTGCGTAACTAATTGAGGGACCTAAGTGTAGATAAAAAAACCTTAGGGGCCACATTAATAGATGGGTGTGAAGGGCACGCGATTCTGTTATATAATAGTGCCCTCCCCAATTTAGTTGTAACTTTCATTTTTAGAAGCTAAGAACTGCTCTCTGTAACGACCCGACCGGTCATATTGGGTTGGTTGGTTCGGGTCCGGAGTGGTTTCGCAGAGAAATTGAGACACTTAGTCTCTTTATTAGAAACTTAAGTTGGAAAAGTCAATCGAATATTGACTTGTGTGTAAACGATCTCGAATTTGAATTTTGATGGTTCCAGTAGTTCCGTTAGGTGATTTTAGACTTAGAAGCACGCCCGGAATGTGATATGGAGGTCCGTAGTAGAATTAGGCTTGAATTGGCGAAAGCTGGAAATTTTGCGATTTTGGTCGGCAGTGGAAATTTTGATATCAGGATCGGAATGGATTTTCGGAAGTTGGAATAAGTTCATGGTGTCATTTTTGACGTGTGTGTAAAATTTGAGGTCAATCGGACATGGTTTGATAGGTTTCAGCGTCGTTTGCGAAATTCGAAAGTTTAGAAGTTCTTAGACTTGAATCCGAGTGCAATTCGGTATTTTGATGTTGTTTTGAGTGGTTCGAAGGTTCGACTAAGTTCGTAGGGGGTTATATGAATTGTTGGTATATTTTGTTGAGGTCCCGAGGGCCTCGGGTGAGTTTCGGATGGTTAACGGATCATTTTTGTCCTTGGTGAGATAGCTGATATGCTGCTGAATTTTGTTTCTGGTTTCCTCTTACGCATTCGCGAGAGCGGCCTCGCATTCGCGAAGAGTGTTTCTGAGACGGTGAGTTTTTATTCTACGCGTTCGTAAAGTAGAGGACGCAAATGCGAAGGTTAGGGCAGTGTGTGCATCGCAAACGCGTGAGTGGTGTCGCGTTCGCGAAGAGGAGTGAGGCAATTGGGGACCCGAGGTCCTTAGTCTACACGTTCGCGAAGGTTTGATCTAGTAAAGGATCGCGTTCGCTGAGGAGTTATCGCGTTCACGAATAGTAAAGCGGAGGGGCATTCTGAGTTGGTCTATGAGAATGCGAGAGGACGGTTGCGTTCGCGATGAGGAAAATCTAGGCAGACACTATTAATTCTAAAATCGAGGGTTTGAGCCTATTTCTCATATTTTGAGCTACAGACCACAGATCTGGGCAATTCTTGAAGGGGTTTTCGCGGTGTTGATTGGGATAAGTGTTTCTCACTTAGTTTTGGTTAAATACTATGATTATATCTTTAATTTATCATCTAATTTGTGATTTGCGGTGGAAATTGGGGGAAGAAGATAAAGTGTTCTTGGGTTAGATTTTTGGGGTTTTGAATGGGATTTTGTTATCGGATTGGAGTAAATTTGATATGGATAGAGTCGTGAGTGAATGGGATTAGGGTTTTGCGATTTTTATCGGATTTCGAGACGTGGGCCCAGTGCCTGGTTCGGGCCGATTTCAGATTTTTGGCTATAAATTCGTACTTTTCTTGTAGATTTGATCCCTTTAGCCTAAATTGATTGTGTTTACTACTTGTGGCTAGATTCGGGACGTTTGGAGTCCGAATTGAGAGGCAAAAGCATCGCAGAGTAGAGATTTGCTTGGTTTGAGGTAAGTAACGCTTTCAAACTTGGCACAGAGGGTTCGAAACCCCAAATTTACTGCTATGTGATTGTTATTGAGGTGACGCGCATGCCAAGTTACAGGCGTGCACCGTGAGAATTGTGACCTAGATGACTCAATGGCACTGTATAACGACTCCATCTCGTTGATGTTCATGTTTCACCTATGTGATAAGGTAGTTGAACGGTCGATCATGTTAGATATCATGTTTAGGCTTATTGCCGGTATTATGGAGACTCAATGGTCGTTTTTTGCTGTCACTTTACTATTTTACTGATATTATTGTACTCAGTCATGTACATGCATTTTGTGTCATATACCAGTCTCAGTTGCGATTGCATCGTTATCTTATTGTTCGGGCTAGTTTTCATGATATTTGAGCCTATGAGTGAGACTGGAGAGGTTGATGACCGAGTGAGGCCGAGAGCCGATTATGCGTGACAGATATGGGATCGAGCTGCACGCCGCAACGGATATATTGATGTTATTATAGCGCTTGGGTTGTAGGTGCCCCTCCGGAGTCTGTAACACACCCCTAGTGAGCGCAGTTGATATGATTGAGGGATGGATCTTGTCCGAAGTACTTGTTACCTGGAGATGGATCTTCTCCACAGGGATGGATTGCCCTTATTCCTCGGTACTGGGTGGCCTATGGTTAGCGTTGAATATATATATATATATATATATATATATATATATATATATATATATATATATATATATATATATATATATATATATATATATATATATATATATTCCGGGATGGATCTTCCCTAGGCCGCATGAGCCATATACAGTACCGAGTGGTTGAGATATCGAGAGTGAGGGAACTTGAGGCTGACATCGTGGTGCATCACTTACAATATGTGTGTTGGCATGTAGTGGCAGTAGATTCATATTCATTACACTGTATAGATCTACTTTATTTCCCGGTTATGAATTGCCTAATTGTTTTAAGAGCATATTTACGTTTCTGCACACTTATTTCATGTTATTTTCACCGGTTGAGTTCGTCACTATCTTCAGTCCATAGTTTGGACTTGTTACTTACTGAGTTGGTATACTCACGTTACTCGCTACACCTTGTGTGCAGATTCAGGCATTTCTAGTCACTGCGGCGGTTGCTGATTCAGGCATTGGAGTCCAGGACTATCGAAGTAGCTGCACGACGTTCGCGGACCTTGATTACCCTTCCTTATCTGCATTTTGAGTTTATTTCTCTAGATACTGTTGCGGACTATGTTCCGGTTATTAGACGCTCATGAACTCAGTGATGCCCCGATTATTGGGACATTTGTTTTGTATTTTGGATAGATTCTGTTTTCAAAAAGGCTTTTATTTAAATGTTAAATCTTTCCGCTGTTATTTCAAAAAGGGTTTTTTACTGTATTGGAAAGGAAATATTGATTTAGGCTTGCCTAGTTCCACGATAGGTGTCATCACAACATGTTAGATTTTGGGTCGCCACACTCTCACTTCTCTCTAACCTTTATGTTCATCTCTCTCTAGATCTTTGTAGATGCAACCGTAGATTCTTTTGCATGTTTTGAAGCTCAGTTCATAGATTGTAGATTCATTAAATTAACATGTTCGTTAAAATTTTAATCAGTTATAAGTACTCTCTAGTTTCAACAACTATATGGACATCCCCTCTTACAACACAAGAAAGAAGGTGAGAGTAAGCACGACTTTCTTCTTCTGGAAAAAAAATAGGTAGGCCTTCTGAGCGATCATTTAGGGGCCTCGTTAGCGACCCATCATTATGTTAGTGATGGAAATGACCAGCTACGCTTATAATATGATATGGTTAACTTTGAAATCTATTAAATGATTTTTAAATGGCCAATTTTCTTAATTAATTCTCTTTCATTTCGCCTTTTTTTGGGTGCTATTAATAATAATCGCAATTGATTATTTTGGTTTACGCAGAGGTGAAAAGGATAAAGAAGCATTTCTTTGGATCTTCAAATAGCAGTTAGTGGAACTACAAAAATTAAAGGAGGTAGGCACCCATAAAATTCATTCAGTATCTAATTTTTTTTCTAAATAACAACTCTTTTTTTTTTTTTTTTGGAAAAAAGATATCATCACAAACTTGTTCCAAGAAAGTTTCAAAAATATTATTAATTTATTTTATTAAGAAGAGTGATTGACAAAGTTAGCCGCTCGGCAAAAACTATAAACAACTGCTAGCCCACAATTGCACATTACAACTTGTAGTAAAAAACAAATAAATTATGTTAACCAGCATTCTTTTTTCTTGTTTTTACTATTTACAAGGTTAACTTCTCATAATACTTTTTTTTGTCTATAAATCCTCATAATACTCGATTATGTTTCCAGAATGGTAACTACTAACTATGTCTCGATGAAAATAGAGATACGATAAGTTTAACTACTACAAATTAACTTTATCAAGTCAACTGTCATAGAAATAATCTTACCATCTTTTCTCTTCTTTTTTTTCCCTTTTGAAAAGGATTCTAATCCAGGATTCATTCAAGTATTTATTAATCTATTATATTATGTCAATCTTGTCTTGTTGAAAATGGTTAATAAATAGCAAATTAACAATGGCATCTATTATATTATGTCAATCTTGTCTTCTTTCTTGGAAACAAATCATTCACCCAAAAAAAATTGTAATAAAAATCAATAATACAAACTCGGCACTTTTTTTTCAGGACAAAACTCCAAAACTTTCTTTATTCCACCACTTCCATTCTTATTTTATACAAAATTTTATCTTTCCTTACAAAATTCTCGTGGTTCAATTTATATATTTTTTCACAGATTCTATAATCTTCACAACTCAGTTCTTCTGTTTAATTCACATTATTTCTCCTTATTCACAACAACAATCAGAATAGATGGTGACACTGTATAATTCAGTGTATACTGACTAAGTATACTGTATAATAAGCGTATACTTAATGAAAACTCACTGAATATATACTTACTTCTTATACATTATATATTAAGTATACATAAATGATACACTTTTTATACAATAATTTTACATGATACACTTTTTGAATTGTACAAGTTTTATGATTGTTCTTTCTCAGATAACTATGCATAACGTTGAAATATATACTAAATAGACTGTCACTATATAATTTATATACAATAGACTATCACTGTATAAAATATATACAAAATAGACTGTTATTATACAAAAATATACTGAATAGACTGTCACTATATAATATATATACAAAATAGACTTTCACTACACAAAAACTATATAAAATAGACTGTCACTATATAAAAAATATACAAAATAGACTTTTACTACACAAAAACTATATAAAATAGACTGTCACTATACAAAAAATATACAAAATAGACATTTTGAGCTATTAGATATAATATGTTTGGGCCGGAAGAACATTTTGTGTCAATGGAAATAAACATAGGCTATTAAAATTTTGAGGGGTATAAAGGGTCATTTACCCTATTAGTAATAATACGTCATTGATTATTTTGGTTTATACAGAGGTGAAAAGGATAAAGAAGCATTTCTTTGGATCTTCAAATAGTAGTTAGTGGAACTACAAAATTAAAGGAGGTAGCCCCCCTATAAAATTCCTTCAATATCTTTTTTTTTTAAAATAACAACTCAGTTTTTAAAAAAAAAAAAAAAGATATTATCACAAACTTGTTGCAAGAATAATTTTTTTTTTTTTTAAAAACATTTATAGTCTGGAAGAGGAATAAGAAAGAATTGATTAGTACTTGATTTTATTGATGTAAAAAAGCAAATTTGTTCTTGAAAATTTAAATTGGTTTTCCCCTTGCTCCATTTCAAGTGCCTTAATAGTATTACCACTAAATTTGCATCTTTAGCCGCTATTTATTATTAGACATTGATTTCTGTGCATATGATCTCTAAATATGAGTATAAAATTTGCTAAACTACAAATTATGAAATGCTTTGAATCAATGCACTTGCGATGCTGTCAAAATCTAGAGAACTTCTCATCTCATACTTCAACAGAAATTTTGCCCAAAACCCCTCAACTTTCTCTTGATCTTTGCTTAATTCTGGAGAAAGGTTGTATCTAGACTAGAGAAAAGAGAAGCTATACCTTCTCTCTAAGTCCTCTTCATCTTCGCCTTCTAAAAAATTCCTGCTACTAAAAAGTATGTCGAATCTAACACACTCCACCAATCAAACTTTCCAAATTCCTCCAAAACCACCAAACATCCTTCTTAATAATGGAAACTATGATAATGGGGACACTGCAGGGCCTCTTTCACAACCTACCCTAACCTCTCCATCTCCCATGTTGGATGTATAGATATGGGCTAAATAGACTTTGTTTTTATTTATTCTTATTATTCTTGTAGCCCAATTATATTTGAGGCTCATTTGTATTTTAGGCCCAATATATAAAGTAGACTAGCCCACTATGTAAGAGCTCCATCGTTCAGAATTGTTGATTAATCTAGAAAGTTCTTCCCTTTTCTCTCTTTATGAACTCTCAACCTCAATCGTCTTTTGTTCAATTTGTGAATATTTTGCTTTGTTAACATGGTATCAGAGCACAGATCTGTGTTCCGCTTCCGATCGATTCTACTCTTGACGATTTTCATAAATTTTTTTTTCGACACTTGACAGTATTTGTCGAATCGTTGGTATTCAGGTGAATGTTGTGTTTCCGATGGGCTTTTCTGCGTACAAGATGGAATTTTCTGATGTCTAACATGATGGTTTCGAAGATACTCTCCGGGATTTCACTATTTCCAAGCTAGGGTTTCCTGCCCTATTTTGTCTTTATCATTGAAGGCCGTTCTCTTTCCGGTTGCGAAAGAGGCTGGTATAAGTGTTCCTTATTCTCTACACTGGTGATATATCTGATGTTATTTCTGTTTGTTTTACTGATTACTGCTAGATATGGCTACTGATAATGTTGACCCTGCTATGTCCACTTGTTCGCGTACTATATTTCATGAGGACGATTATACGCACCCATGTCATCCTTTATATGTTCATCCTTCTGATGTACTTGGGACTTCTCTTGTTTCTACTCCTTTTGATGGGACTTGCTATGGTAGTTGGAGACGTACTGTTTCAGTTGCATTGTCTATTAGAAATAAAACTGATTTTATCACTAGTACAAGTGTTAGACCTCCTGATGGGTCACCCTTAGCCAGACAGTGGCAAAGGTGTAATGACCTCGTAATATCCTGGTTAATAAATTCCTTGTCTAAAGAGATTGCTCGAAGTGTCGAATATTCTGAATTTGCTAAGGACATATGGTGTGAACTAGAAGAAAGATATGGTAAGGCTGATAGTGCTAGGGCTTTTGAATTAAAAAAGGAACTGGCCCATATTTCTCAAGGCTCTCTTGATATAGCCTTTTATTTCAACAAAATAAAACAGTTGTGGGATGAAATTGCCTCTATTTCAGCTGGTAAGGCAAGAGTCTGTACTTGTGGGGCCAAATCAGTTGAGGATGAGGAACAGAGAGCTTATCAGTTCCCCATGGGTCTAAATGATACCTATGTTCAGACCAGGAGTAACATCCTGATGATGAAACCCCTTCCTTCTGTTGGTACAGTCTATAGTATTCTTTTGTCTGATGAGAAGCAGAGGCAGGTATCTGCTGGGGCTCAGTTCCCATCTAATTCTGCTTCCTTCACTGCTGGGGTATTGAATCCTTCATCAACTTCTAATGCAACTGGTTCAAAGCCTAATTTTACTTCTAAAGTGTCCTTTGAGTCCGGCAGAGGTCCTGGGGTGTGCAAATATTGCAAAAAACCTGGTCACACTATTATCAGGTGCTATAAACTCCATGGATTTCCCCACCAGTTTCAGACCTGCTAGAACTCCAGGACCTAGAAGATCAGCTGCTCATGTTGAGCTTGATCCCAACTCTGGTATTTCTAATATAGAGTGTGGTGATTCTGTCTCTCAGTCTCCAAGTCCCTCTGCAGTACCTGGCCTTACCAAGGACCAATATTCCCAACTGATGATGTTACTTCAGCAGCAAGCCCAAATTACTGCTTTCCCTCTGGGTTCTAATCTCATGGGGTCTGCCAACTTTGCTGGTATGTTGCCTACCCAAAAAGGTGTGTCTTATGGAGCCTGTATGATGAGTAGAGTAGATGGGATAGTTTGGATAATAGACTCAGGAGCATCTGATCACATGACCTCTGATAAAAGTTTACTCTTTAATATACAAACCCTTCCTGTACCTTAGTTTCTATTCCTAATGGCTATAAAGTCAAAGTTACCAATATTGGCTCTGTAGTCTTATTCCCTGACCTCATTCTTCATAATGTGCTTTATATACCTAGTTTCCAATACAATCTCATTAGTGTTCATAAACTACTCTGTAATGATATTGATCTTGTACAGTTTACCAAGGCTGCTTGTACTCTACAGGGCCCTTCACTGAAGAAGCCAGTGGTACTTGGTAGACTAGACAATGGCCTTTACAAATTGTTTCAACAAGTCAGTTGTGCTGCCCAGCAATGTTCTGTTCCAGATTCTGAATTTGCTAATTCAAATGTTGTTTCAAATTCTTCTACTGTTAATGCTTCTAGTTTTGTTTCTAATTCATTTTCTGTACCTCATGCTACTCCCTATGTAAATTCCATTGATTTGTCTAATAAAATCAATAATATTGATGTTGTTTGGCATTACAGACTTGGGCATATCACTTTCTCTAAAATGAAACACATCAATAACATTGATTGCACTTTCTCCTCTAAACAATCCTTTAACTGTCCTGTGTGTCCACTAGCAAGACAGACTAGATTGCCTTTCCATGACAGTTCTATACAAACTACTAAACCATTCCAGTTAATTCATATAGACACCTGGGGTCCATATTCAACACCTACTTATAATGGCTCTAGGTACTTCCTAACCATTGTTGATGATTATACTAGAGCTACTTGGACTCATTTAATGGGTGCCAAGAGCAATGCTTTTGACCTCCTTAAAGGATTCATTTCTATGGTTGAAACTCAATTCCAATCTGTGGTACAAACTGTTAGAAGTGATAATGCCTTTGAGTTGGGATCCAGTTTGACAGGATCTCAATATTTTTCAAACAAGGGGATCATTCATCAAACTTCATGCCTATATTATCCACAACAAAATGGAGTTGTGGAGAGAAAACACAGGCATTTTCTTGAAACAGCTAGAGCCCTTCTATTTCAATCTCATCTGCATATTCAATTCTGGGGGGGACTGTATTCTCACTGCCACATACTTATTTAATAGTTTCCTTCCCCTTTACTCCTTGGAAAATATCCCTATGAGTTACTATTTGGTAATCCTCCAACCTATTCTCACCTTAGAGCCTTTAGGTGTCTATGTTATGCTACAGATACTAAACAACACAAGAACAAATTTCATCCTAGATCTATCCCTTGTGTGTTTATAGGATATCCTTTTGCTAAGAAGGGATACAAATTATATTCTCTTTCTGATAAATCTGTTTTCATTTCCAGGGATGTCATTTTTAAAGAACACGTATTTCCCTTCCTAAATGTTACTGATAGTCCACCTTCCTTCTCTTTTCCCATATCTTCAGCTACTTTTGATTCTGAACCTTCTCCTTCTACTCCTACTTCTTCCTCACCTTCTCCCTCTATTCCCACTTCTTCATCATCTTCTCCTACTCCTACTTCTCCTCCTTCTACTACCCTTTCTCCTCCTCGTCCTCCTCCTATTTCTTATCCTTCTAGTTCTGCCCCTGCTTTGAGAAAATTCTCTAGAGTACACAATCCTCCTACTTATCTCAACGATTTTGTGTGTCATTCTTTCGACCTTATACCTACATCCAGTCCTACTTCTGATGCTCCCTCTATTACTCAAACTTCCATTTCAGATCCTCATTCTTACTCACAGGCAGCAGTTGTCCCTGAGTAGCAGGATGCCATGAGAAAGGAATTTGAGGCTTTGGAGGCAAATAAAACTTGGGAGATTGGTTAGCTTCCCCATGGAAAAAAGCCTATTGGCGGCAAATGGTTTTGACAAGGTAAAGTATAAAATTGATGGGAATATAGATAGGTATAAGGCTAGACTAGTTGTACGGGGAGATACTCAGGTAGAGGGTGTTGATTTTCATGAGACATTCTCTCATGTTGTCAAAATGTCCACTGTTAAGATTTTAATAGCAGTTGTTGTCAACCATGGTTGGCCCATGTATCAACTTGATGTTAACAATGCATTCTTGAATGGTGACCTTGATGAGGAAGTTTTCATGAAACTCCCTCCTAGCCTTTCTGTTGTGTCACCCTCTTCCTCTGCCCCTTTGGTTTGTAAGTTCCAAAAGTCTTTATATGGGTTGAGACAGGCTTCACGACAATGGTATGCCAAGCTGTCCCAAGCATTACATTCTAGGGGCTATGTTCATTCCCTCAATGATTATTCGTTGTTCACCAGGGGTTCAGGCAGTTCTATGGTTATTTTAATTGTCTATGTGGATGATATCATCCTTACTGGTAGTGATGCTTATGAGATTTCTTCTCTCAAGTCCTTCTTGGATTTTCAGTTTAAAATCAAGGATCTTGGTTCTCTTAACTATTTCCTTGGGATTGAAGTTCTTCATACCAGTTCTGGGTAAGGGTGACAGGTGGGTCGGGCCAGACCCAGGCCCGCGGGCTAAACGGGCCGACCGTGGGAGGCTTTAGGCCCGTGGGGGGCCGGTTCTAAGGGTTGGACTCGTGAGCCCGAGCCCGTTTAGCCCGGGCCCGACAAGCGGGCCTCGGCCGGGACAAGCGGGCCCAAAGGTAAAAATTCAAAAAAAAAAAAAAAAAATTTAAAAATG
>MDKI01253410.1:0-12392 GCA_005239505.1 Nicotiana paniculata | reverse complement strand
CTTGATCAAATGGTTCTGTATATCTTGTCTTGAATCTATGTGTATTTTTTCTACGTATTTATACATGAGAAGAAAGGTGTATCTTCCTAATCTCCTTAGATTTTGTTATCTTAGGTGAGATTTTTGCTTTTAAATTATTTCTAAAATAAGAAACATTCTATATGTGGCCATTCCCATTAAGTAGGACATTAATTGTACCAAAAGGAAAAATTAGGAAAAGAATTTTTTAAATAGCAAATGAGGGTAAAGATATATCAAGTCAGGAAAAGAGAATATATATATGAGGGTAATCATATATCTAGTCCAATGGAATAATTAGCTACTCTCCTTACATTTACTTTGCAGTGCATACGAACTTGTCCATATATGACTAAAGTCAATTAAAAGTAAAATGAATATATGTCACATTAAAAAATAGAATTAAAAGAAGTTAGAAAATAAGAATTATACCCTTTTAGAACAATTCTCTATCCATTTTCTATAATTGGAATAAAATTAATTAATTAAACCCATTTTTATCCTATCGAACCTTTGACTAGACTTCAGGTAGAAATTATTGTTTCTATGGTATTTACACTAGGTGGTCACTTTTATTACATTGTATTTAGAAGTTGGCTACTTTTTTAACTTAGACGCATGGTATGAATTTTAGTTTTGAATTTTGAATTTCAAAAGTTCAAATTATATTATTTGACCATGTACGAGCGTCAAATCACTGGTAAATTTTAGAAAGCGGTCTACTTCTAATACAAGGTCAAAAAATGACTATTTGTGCAAATCAACCTTTTTCCGATTAGCTAGAAACAACCTTAGGTCATATTCAGTAGGGGTATAATTGTATCAACTGAAAAGCAATTTTCTTCCGACCAAGTTTTCCGGCTATGAACTATCTAAGATAAGATGTATCATGGATATGGAATTTATGTACTCCTATTGTTGCTCAAGTGTCGAACCAACTACCTACTAAATTTACCAAAATTGTTATTCAGTCAAGCCAAAATCAAGTTCACGAATGTGATTATACTAAACTACAATTCTAAGTAGTAACTAAATTATCATGTAATAATGGTGGTGTATTCAATAGAGACAAATATTCCAGGGTTGTGATTGATTCACCAATCATATCGTGTTCTAGTTAACTCTCCCTTTCATACAATTTACTCATGGTTTCTAATTAATCGTAATTTCTCTCATAAACTTCTCCCGAAGTAATACTCGCCTATTCAAAATAGATTAACGCTTATATTCCTATGAAATCAATCTATTAAGAACGCATTAAAATTACGATATCTAATTAAGCACAGTGACTAGGTATATTCCTATCCTAACCACAAATCCGCCTTTGTAAGAGTTAAGATCGTGCTCTCTTTAATTATTCTCTAATCTAAACACGGCTTTCCCAAGCATAGCATTGATAGTAAATAGAACATAACTGCTGGCCAGACAATTAAGCAATTAATCACAGAATTGAAGAAAACAACCATATATTAGTGAATTATAATCAATGGTTAAGCTAATGTTAAACAACAATATCCATGGCTCACAATCCCAGAATGATGGGTTTTAGACACTCATGATCGTGGTAACAATTTTCTAAACAAATTACAAAGAGAAGATAAAGGGATGAAGAACTCGATGATTTTCTCCTCCACAAGTTGTCCACGTGATGTTCTTGCCTCCGGTCGCCAAAACTCCTCAAAGCGGCATTTTTAGGTCTATTTATATGTCTAGGAAAAGATCTAAACGTGTAGGCCAAGTTCTAGTCAAACCCGGAGATGAAATAAGTCAACAAGATTCGGATTGTGCACTCCCAGACTTGGCCTCGCGAAGCCTAACGCCTGGTGGAACTCGCCCCAAACCTGGCGTCGCCAGGTATAAGGCTTGGTCAAGCTGGCGTTTGAGCTCTCCTCGCCAGGTCTCTAGCCAGCTTCAATCCTGGTCCCGCCAGGTAGAAGGCCTGCTCTAGGCCTGGCTTCGCCAGCTTCTCCTTTTCAACTGCTCCTGAGCATGCTTTCAACTTTTAAGTATGCCTTTTTTCTCTACTTTCGTCTCCAATTCACCTACACATAAATGGACTTCATAACGCACAAATAAAGTGTAATTTATCATTAAAGCGTATAAAATGCAAGTCGAATAATATGCTAAACCGTGAATTATAGGCACGCATCAATACCCCACACTTAGACATTGCTCGGCCTCGAGCAATCAAACTACACTTATAGACACAACCTATTAAGCAATTCCCTTAACTCATTATACCAAGAATCTTTAAAATAGTTTAAGCACAAAGGTGTGATATCTTCACCTTAAGATTTGACTCACAAGCACCATGCATTATTCACAACTCACTCACTTACTCTAACATAGAGGTCAATGACATTACCTTTCCTTCATGAATCAAATGCCCTCACACAACAAAAGAGAGTAGTTTCACACACAATAAAGTTTAAGAACAATTAGGAACTAAAGATAGAAAGAATTCACTCACTCTCAGAAATAACATTCATATGCCACAAAAGATGCGCCATAGGCTTGCCCTTAGTGTACAACTCTACTAATCAAACTCATTCAGTCTAGGATCAAGTAGGACTTTAATTGGTTGTAATGTAGGTTGTGGGTTGGATAGGATACATTTGGATATGAGTGACTACACCTCCCTTAAGAAATTTAATACATAAACTCTAATATTTAAACCACACGCTTATGTTAAACCATAACTCCACCTTCACATTAATGTATATATATACGGCTAAAATCAGAGAGTCCGATTTCGAGGCCACTGTGGCCTTCCGTGCCCAGCCTTAAGAAGCTCGGGACAGAGTTCGAAGCTTGGCCCCGAGGTGCATCCCTCGAGGGAGCATATCGAAGGTTCCTTGTGCTCTACCTCGGGGCAATACAAATCGATGACCTTCATGAAAAGGCGAGAAATTTCCAAGGGCACTTGGTTAGAGCTGACCTAGTCTGCAAGACTAGTACAAGTCTGTATTGAGCCATTAAATATTTGTACCAATAGCATTACCTTGTCATAAGTATACATGTACTATGTTGGGATTCCCCCTCCTATATAGAGGGGACCCTTGTCATTTTGTAAGGGGGACGATTATTGAACAATACATCCGTTGTAATAGAACATCCTCTGCTTTTTCTCATATTTAACATTATCTCTCAAGTTTATTGTTCCTTACTTAGTGTTCTTCATTTATTATATTAATTTATTGTTCTTCATTATTGCTCATCATTAGCCATTATAGGCTATCCCCCATGCCCCCAATATCGTTATATATTCGTCGATTTCTCATTACTTATCACGCCTGGCTAGACCTCGAGAGCCCCTGTTCCAACCAGCTCGAGTCCCAGCCTTGTGATATTATTGGTTTGCTTATCTCATTTTCATTAGTTGAATTCACTACTTTCTAATAATCAACTAGTGTTAGAATAGATCACATATTTTTAGAACCACAAAATAAATATAATTGTTAATACCATTTTCAAGGTAAACAGTTTGGTGCCCACCGTGGGGCTAAAAATAATAGTTATTGTTATAGTACTGGTTTTCTGAAAACACATGTTACTCTTCACACTTTTTCTTGTCCAAGATTTTTTTATTTCAGGCTAAAACATGTCAAACTCAGCCAACGCACCAGTGCATGGCAACAATGACCTCGGTTTTCATGGGGAAAATAATGCAGCAGCTTCAGCAGCCGGTGTGCCACCGCTCAACCCCGGAGTAGCACCTATTCCCAACCCAGTTGATGTTGGTTCGCATATCGCTATAAGCACAGATTTGGGTGTGGATGTCGGGGGAAGCGTGCAAGGAGAAGTCCAACCTGACGCACAAACAACACATGCTTGAAACAAAGTCAGCCTACAAATCATTTTCGAGATGTTGCAAGCACAACAGGTTGCCATTGCTCAGCTACAGAGTCAAATAAAAACCCTGAGCACAACGGGGCCAGATGCAACTCCTCGAGTCGAGCAGGTACCAGAAAGATCGAGCAACAACGGGTCAGCAGCAGACCCCGTTGTAATGAAGATGCTCGAGGACCTCACCAAAAGAATTTAATCGGGAGAAAATAATATAGAGGCCAACGACAAAAAAGTAGAAAGCTATAACTCGAGGGTTGACCAAATCCCTGGTGCACCTCCGATTCTGAAGGGAGTAGATTCGAAGAAGTTCGTGCAGAAACCATTTTCGTCAAGTGCGGCTCCGAAGCCCATCCGAAGAAGTTCAGGATTCCCGATATCCCAAAGTACAACGGGACCACAGATCCTAATGAGCATATTACCACCTACACTTTGTGGTATAAAAGGGAACGACTTAAAATACGACGAGATCGAGTCCGTCTTGCTGAAGAAGTTTGGAGAAACACTGTCCAAGGGGGCCATGATGTGGTATCACAACCTTCCCCCGAACTCAATAGATTTGTTTTCCATGTTGGCAGACTCCTTTGTGAGAGCACACGCTGGTGCCATTAAGGTCTCTACAAGGAAGTCTGATGTCTTCAAAATTAAGTAGAGAGAGAACGAGGTGCTAAGGGAGTTCGTATCCCGCTTTCAGATGGAACCAATGGAATTGCCAACAGTCTCTGATGACTGGGCGGTGCAAGACTTCACTCAGGGCTTGAATGAACGAAGCTCGATAGCTTTGAAGCAGCTAAAACAAAATTTGATCGAGTATCCCGTCGTGGCTAGGGCGGACGTGCATAACAGGTATCAATCAAAGATTAGGGTCGAGAATGACCAATTGGGATCCCCATCGGGCTTAGTGTACCCAAGCAGTCTCTTAGTAAAGGAATCAAGGAATGCAGAAAGGGAATTGAAGAACAAGGAAAGGTACCATCCATATGTCGAAGACCGAAGAAACGCCCCAAGGCATGATATACATCGAAATGATCGAAGGGTAGATCGAGGTCAGGCAACTCGGGGACTCGTGAATAAAACTAGGTACGACAGGCGCATGATGCCGATGGAGGCACCTCAATTGTCAGAATATAACTACTTTAACATCGACGCATCAGATGTCGTATCGGCAATGGATAAGATTAGAGAAACTAGGTGGCCAAAGCCAATACAGTCAGATATTTCCCAAAGGAACCCCAATTTAATGTGAAAATACCATGGCACTCACGGTCACAGGACCGAGGACTGTAGACAGCTTCGGGAGGAGGTAGCCCAATTATTCAACGAAGGGCACCTTCGAGAGTTTCTCAGTGACCGGGCCAAAAATCACTTTCAAGAAAGAGATGCCAACAGGAAAAATGAACCTGAGGACCCACAGCATATCATTCACATGATCATCAGAGGGTTCGACGTCCCGCAAGGTCCCATGTTCAAGCGAACGAAAGTATCCATCACGAGGGAAAGGTGGACTAGGGACTATATACCCGAGGATACCCTCGTATTCAGCAAGGAAGACATCGAGGCCTTATCCCATCCTCATAACGATGCATTGGTAATTTATTCCTTTTAAATAAGTTTCAAATTAAATGTGTGATCGTGGATCCAAGTAGCTAGGCCAACATAATCAGGTCGAGGGTTGTGGAGCAGCTCAGGCTGCTCGACCAAATCGTGCCCGTCTATCGAGTCCTGAACAGATTCAATGTGGCGAGTGAGAAAACGAAGGGGGAAATCATCCTCCTAATCAACGTGGCCGGTAAGATTCAAGGTACCAAGTTCCATGTCATCGAAGGTGATATGAGATACAATTCCCTACTCGGGAGGCCATGGATTCATATTATGAGAGCGGTGCCATCAACTCTTCATCAAATGATGAAGTTCCCAACAAAGGACGGTGTAAAAACAGTGTATGGAGAGCAGCATAAGGCAAAGGAGATGTTCGCAGTGCACGACATGACACCAACATCGTCACCCTCTACCTCGGCGAAATCCGAAAACAAGAAGGTAGCCATAAAACAATCACAGTCGGGACCCTCGAATTCAGGGACTTAATTCTAAGAAAGGTCTCCCTCAACACTCGAAACTCGAATAAAGGAAAGTTGGGTCCTAGTCGGGAAGGACCGTACCGCGTCCTCGGAATATTATTCAAAAGGCCCTACAAACTTAGCACCATGGAAAACGAGCAACTACCAAGCAATTGGACATATCGATGCCCAAAGCACTATTATTACTGAGGTATAATCTTCTCTTTTTCCATTTATATTTTATACTAACTCGTTGCAGGTATTCGATTGAGGGAATTTGAAGCACCCTCCAGCTTGAAGACCTTGGGTTTTAAAGCATGCATTGCACTCTTTTCCCTTATATCGGGTTTCATCCCAAATGGGTTTTACCGGCAAGGTTTTTAACGAGGCAACGCCAATATGCTACCTAAGGAAAACTCAACAAGTAGTCAAGGCTTCTTTTCAATCAACCTCGAATACTGGGGAGCATCACCCTCGGGGGTTACTCTTTCAAAGAATCAAGTCATGCCTAAGAAGTACTCAATAGGAGAATATTGTATTGGGCCAAACAGTCAAATGAACCGTGTCCATATAGAATAATCGAGCCTCCGGGCATATACACACATATCAAGTAATCAAAGAAGCCTCTTTGCTCATCAAACGCTTCGTGCCTCAAAGAAGTTTATTACTTTCATGTAAAATGCTCAGGGCCCAAAAACTCTCGAACTCTCGGGGACTATCATCAACAGTCAGCTCATCTAGCCATCAAAAACTCAAATTCATAAGACCTCAATGAGGCAACTTCGAGCTAGTAAGTCCTCTATGAGGCGACATCAAATTCATAAGACCTCAATGAGGCAACTTCGAGCTAGTAAGCCCTCGACGAGACAACATCAAAACTGTAAGACCTCGACGAGGCGTGACCAAATCTACAAGACCTTTAAAAGGCATAATCCCGACATTACGGCCAAGGATATATATTTGAACTTGTAAGACCCCTAAAAAGGCATACCCTCGAATATAGACGCTGAGGTCATCTCACCGAGGGACTAAAGGCTACGGCCAAACATAAAGACTACAGTCATAATAATAGGCTACGGCCTAATTAACACAGCTCGGAGACGTCCGATCGCCGTCACAAAACTAAAGTCCTTCAAAATACTTCAAAGATACTTCGAAAATACTTCGAAAAGAACCGGTTAATAAAGCTACCCTCTGCATAAGCAAAGGAGCTTTGATAACTTCAGCTCTGAACAATGAAAAGGCTTTGAAGCAATCAGCCTTCAATGAAAAGGCTTCAAAAACAGTCAGCCTCCAATAAAAAAGGCTTCGAAACATCAGCCTTCAAAAAAACATCACAAGGTACTCAATTATCGTCGCATATCGACTTATAATCGAGGTTCTTATTCGATCCATCGAAGAGTCGGACGAACACAGAAACATGCCAAGGCATAACCAAAATTGTAAAAGTCTTTAGCCAAAATGAGGGAAAACTATAGCCATATTAGAGGTCGAACCGACCCAATCTAAAGAGCCTAAGGGCCAATTTGTAAGACCTCAATGAGGCAACTTCGAGCTAGTAAGACCTCGACGAGGAAACATCGAACCTGTAAGACCTCAACAAGGCATGACTAAATTTACAAAACCTTAAAAGGGCATAGCCACAATATCGAGACCAAGGATGTAATGTCGAACTTATAAGACCCCTAAAAGGGCATACCCTCGATATGAAGTCCGAGGTCATCTCGCTCGGGAACTAATCATAAGACCTCGATGAGGCAAAATCAAGCTTATAAGACCTCAACAGCAAGCGTTAAAATTCAAACCACAAAAGCAAAGACAAAGACGAAACAAAAGATCTCTTATATAAAGATGGTACAAAGGTACATATACAACACTCCCACAGGGAGCCTTTTTAAGATCTAGTCTATTGTTATTATCGGGGACTTCATCTTCTCCCCCTCGGGGACTTTGCCTTCATCAACCCCCTCGGGGCTAGCATCCTCGCCAGCTCTTTCCTCTTCGTCTTCAACATCGGCTTCATCGTCGGTAGAGAGGAGGAACTTGGCATTAATCTCGTCTGCCTTAGCCTGATCTATCTCTTCCGAGAGATCAAAGCCAGTATCATGAATCTCCTCGAGGGTCTCCCTCTGATATCTACATCGGACATACTCATTGCTTCTTCTCTCTCGATCAAAATCCCCCGCAACTCATCCAAGCGTCAGTAGCATCTTTTAAGTAGACAGTCGCCCACTTATCAGCCTTTACTCGGGCCTCTACGACTTCGGCCTTCATCTTCAAAAGATCTATTTCAAGCTTAGCAATCCTGCTAGTCTAGATCGAGTTGCTTTCTCGAGCACTACGAAGTCGTATCTCGAGGGAGGAGACCTTAACCAAAGCATTCCTTTTGGCCGAAACATGAAAATTTATTTGTTACTTTAACTCATTGCATTCAAAATTAACCTGGTTGGCTTCGCCCCGAAGGCGTTCCAGCATCTCTATCTTTCTGTGCAACTGAAATACCGAAACTTTAGTTTCCGATGATGGGAGAAGAAATCGGTATTCCCTCAAAATAGAGGTTACTTGTTTCTCGAGGTTGCCTTCATAATCGTGACTCCGGTTCAACTCCGATCGAAGGTGTACCAGCTCTCTTTCCTTCTGGTCACAAAGGAGCCTGAGATATTTCTCCCCATTTAAGGCTTTACGCAACTTGGCCTCATAGCGAAGCAGCACAGACTTGAGTTTATCGAAGGTCTATGAGAAACAAAGTTCAGTTTAAAAGAAGGAATACGAAGTTAGAAAAATTATAATGACTTCAAAACTCACCATAGATCAAAGTCGCTGAGCTTCCTCGAAGGTCGATTTCGCATCTACCGGTTCGGTCTCATCGGCCCCGTAGAGCAACCCGGGGCTCTCTAATTAGGCGGAGGCACATCGGAGCCCATTTCCTTCGGAGTGCTCCCCGACATCCAAGGACCAGCTTCCAGATCGGGTAACGAAGGACCTTCACCCCTCCTCTCTTGTGAAATCTCTCCCTCGAGGTTGGAGGCCTCAACCCAGTAGGCTCAACAACCTCGGGAGGCCTCCTGGTTCGAGCCATCGACGTAGATCTGTCCTCTTCACACACGTTGCCATCCATAGGTCGGCCAATGAATATAAGGTCTTCATCACTTTATGCATCCCCCCACTCCCTCGGGCAGGTCCTGCCTTGCTATAAGTATCTTCGTCCTCCGAGGATCTTTTTCTCTTATTATCTTTTGCTCACTTAGAAGTCGAAGGCCTTTTCTCCTCCTCGAAAGGGGACGGTCTCGCCTCAGAACACTCGCCGATGCCTGCAACCAAGAAACTAGTGTACGTAAAGGAAAGCACTCCTCGAGAGAAGGACTACATAGCACAACCATGGTGCTTAGCCTCCCATTTGCCTTTCGACAAGTCTCTCCACTTGCGCTCATCGTAAGTCGAAGAGGCCGACAGTTTGCAAACCCAGCCCGCAAGATCATGGACCTCATTTGGCATCCACGGGATCGCTGCGGAGAAAGAAATAAAATGTTCTTACGGAGTCTACCTCCACCGAGAACAAAAATAATAAAGTACAGCATGTCACTTATGCTTGAAATTCCATTTCTCAGGAAAAGGCAGGAATTCCGCAGGAATGATATCAACATTCCTGACTCGAACAAATCGACTCATCCACCCTTGATCCCTATCCTCATCATAAATGGAAATAAAGGGCTTGGTGGATCAGCATCACAGTGTATTGGACCTCGATAATGCAAAGGCCGATACAATCTAATGAGGTGACTAAGAGTGAACCCGAGCTCAGCCTTTTTGGCAAAAAACCTCATCATCAGCATGATCCGCTAGAAAGACGGATGGATCTAGGAAAAAGTAACTCAATATCATTGACAAAACTCGAGCATGAGTCGGTCAAGAGGACCAAACGTAAAAGGGTACGTATACACGCTCAAAAACCCCTCTACATGGGCCATAATATCTTCCTCTCGGGAGGGTACCTGCAGCATCACATTTTCTCCCCATCTGCAGTCTTTCCTCACAGCTTCGAGGTGTTTCTCTTCTGTTGATCGATTGAACCTCGACGCATGTTATCGATGGCCCGAAACATTGAGGGGTTTCTCTATCGTAAAGTCTTTTGTCGAGACAAAGAAGTTCGAGGTTAGCTCGCTAAACACCAGCGGTGTACCACAGGCCGGGCGGGAAGCAGAGGAGGGACTTCCTTCTTTCTGATGAACGGATGTAGACATAGTAGCCATAACTTCTTCAAAGCAAGGAAGGGAGGTGAAAGATCTCGCGAAAGCTTCAAATTGAGATAGCAGAAGAATTGGTGCAAGAAAAAGCTATGTAGAGAAAGATAATCGCGCAAAGAAGTAAAGCTCCTAATGCAAGAGAAAGCAAATATATATAAGAAGAGCGGCGATATTCATTAACTTTGATCGCCAATCAACTCTGACGAAGTGATGCGAGACTAAATTGCATAGTTTAACATGTGATATACCTTACATTTGAGGTGAGTTAATGATAAAAATACACTTTTTATGTTCTTAATGGAGTTATTTCATGTGTAGGTGAGTTGGAGATGTAAACGAAGTAAAGGGATGCAAATACTTCGAAAAATACGCAAAAGGAGACAACCGGGCGATAGCCGGACGACAGAGCCTTACAGCCTAACCCTACCTGGCGTTAGGGCTGAAACGCCAGCCCTACCCTGGCGTTATCCAGGCGTTAGGGCTTAAATTCCAGCCCTATCCTGGCGTTAGCCAAGCCTTTGGGTCCAAACGCCCGAGTGTCCCAGTTTCGGCCAAATCCGAGTTTGACAGTTTAAGTGTTTCCCGGTCGAAATAGAAATCCCCTACATGTTTAGGGTTCGCCCTAAAAATATAAATAGACTCCTAAAACACACAACTAGGCGGTTCGGAAGGCATTCAAAGGATTCAACAGAAGAAAATCATTGAAGTGCCAAAAACATCGATTTTCTACATCTTGTATTCATTACTTTGTATTTCAATTATGCAACTTACTTTAATTTTGATTCTCAATAACATGAGTAGCTAAATTCTTTAGTCTAGGGTTTTGGTAGAACCCGTTGGGGATGAATTCATTGTGATATTAATATATTTTGGTTGATTAATCTCGTTTTGTTCAACTACGTTCTTATTATAGTTGATTGAAAGGGCCCTTGATTAACTATTCATATTTATTATGTATCTACTTGAGAAAGAGTGCATATTTAGGTAATTTCCTGAACAACACCACACCCGGAGTATAGACAAAATTCATAACCGACGGTTTGGAGGTTAGATTAGAGATAACGATACCTCAGGTGCAATCTAAAGTGAACTATATTGTGAGCTAGCTAGCGTAATTTGAGAGAGTGAGTTTAGTAAATTATCATAATTATTTGAGAGAGATTTATGATAGTTAGAGAGTTCATGATTGGCAGAAATAGCCAATTAAATTATAAGAAATATCCAAGGAGGAATTCACCAACGGGGGAAACCATAACCGTAGACCCTTATCTATCATTGATTACATTATATTGTTAATTAATTGTTCGTTTATTAATTAGTTATTAGATTTAGTAAACATCACCAATTGATATTCAAAGTCTTGAGAAACTTGATTAAATAACAGTTTAGTATTTTATAGACTCAATTGATACGTAAATTCCCTGTGGGATCGACTTTGGGCGTAATACCCCAGATTATATTTGCAGCGCCCGTTTAGTCTATCTATAAGACATAGTTGAGCGTGATAAAATTTTGGCGCCGTTGCCGGGGAATTAACGGTATTATCAATTGAGTTGAAAGAAATACAAAATTCTGAAACATAGTCAATTTTCTTTAAAATTTTCGTTTTCACATTGAACGTTTAACGTTTGCTAAGTGTTGCAGGTGCATGCCTAGAAACTCATCGAGGACTGGTGAAGTAATCGAAGCCTTATCAGACCTTGAGAAAGTTTCAGGGCCATAAATCGGACCAACCGGAAAAGCAAACATCAACCACAAATTGAACAAATTGAATCTGACATGGAAGATCCACACAACCGGAACAATCATGGGGATGACGTAGTGGACCCAGTAGCTCAAATAGGGGCAGAGACTCCCCTATATGACTGGGCACAACCCACAGCTGAGAATTTGGTCACGGCGATACTGGTTCCTCAAATACAGGCCGAGTCCTTTCAGATTACAAAGAATATGATGCACCTATTGCAGAACAAAGGACTATTCTCAGGGTCGTACATTGAAGACCCCCAGCAGCATTTAAAGAACTTCGTGTCAATTTGCAAAACTCAAAGGCAGCCAAACGTCACTCAGGAGGCAATAAAACTATTGTTGTTTCCATTCTCAGTGACTGGTGCTGCCCAGACTTGGATTAACTCACTCCCCATCAAATCCATTACTACATGGGAGAGTTAGTCAAGTAGTTCGTGAACAAGTTTCATCCACCCAACAAAACTGCTCAACAAATTGA
>MDKI01114801.1:0-15694 GCA_005239505.1 Nicotiana paniculata | reverse complement strand
TCAATGTTTTGCTTCTCTGAGTAGTATTCCACAGGCGTCTCTTGTCTCTAATGGCATCTCCTCCCAAAATTGTGTTTTTGGGTCTATTTATATGTTTGGGACAAACCCTAAACGTGTAGGAGGCTTCTATTCAAACCGGAAAACACGTAAAATCTTCAAAACTCAGATTGGACTAGACCCGGGACCAGGCTTTATGCGCAAATGCCTGGATAAAGCTAGGCCAGGCCTGGCCTTAGGGCTCAAACGCCCAGCTATAGCATGGTTCACTCCTTTTCGACTCTTGGGCGTATTTTTTACGTTTATGCATCCATTTAGCTCGGCTTCCATCTCCAATTCACCTACACATGAAATAGACTCAATTAGGCACATACAAAGTGTATTTTTTATCATTAACTCACATAAAATGTAAGGCACATAACGTGTTAAACCATGAATTCTAGCCATACATCAACACCCCACACTTAAACATTTGCTCGTCCTCGAGCAATCAAACTACACTCATGAACACAACTTATTAAGCAAATCACTTAACACGTTATGCCAAGAATTTTTAAAACAGTTCAAGCACAGAGGTGTGACATCCTCGCCTCAATAGTCGACTCACATATACCATGCTTTATTCACAAGCCACTCGCTACTCTAATATAGAGGTCAACAACATTACCTTTCCTTCATGAATCATGTGCCCTCACCAAATCAAAGAGCTAGTTCCACACACAATAAAATTTATGAACACTTAGGAACTCAAGATAGACTAAATTCACTCACTCTCAGAAATAATATTCATATGCCACAAAAGATGCACCATAAGCTTTCCCGTAGTGTACTACTCTAATAATCGAGCTCATTCAGTCTAGGATCAAGTATGACTTTATTTGGTTGTAATGTAGGATGCGGGACGGGTAGGATACATTTAGATATAAGAGCGAATACACCTCCCTAAGCACTTTAATACACATACTTTAGCTTTCAACCTCAAACTTATATTAAACCAACTCCACCTTCACATCAATGTTATTACCCCATAATTCTTTAAGCACAATTACATTAAGAGTCACCACATATATATTTTTCTTTCACAACAATACAACTATTTATTTTCTTCTTTTTCTCTTTTTTTTTCAAGTGACTCTTACTTTTCAAAACAATGAACCTTTCTCCTTATTTCAATTATTCCCCTCAAAAACCAACCTACCACCCCACACTTTAATTTTTCCATATTTCATAACATTTTCAGTGCTTACGAGAGGTGACAAGGTTCAAATATATGATCAATTCAAATAAAGGGGTATAGCTTGTAATGTGGTTGCCAAATAAAAAGATTATAGGCTCAACGGGGTTAACTACGATACATAACAATCAGGTGGGTAAAATATACATAGCTGGCTCAACACAGAAATGCCTATATCACTTCCAAGACTGAACAAAACTTCTATTTTGCTTTGCACACACACGGGGCAAGTTCTAGACATCAAATTCAATGTACAGAATAACACACAAACCTCACACACACATGTCACATAACTCACTCAGGATTGGATTTATCAAGACACTCTAGTCAAAGCAGTTAAGAAAATTTAAAATCATACAATTTAAGGTAATTATCCTAGAGTCAAAAATTGAGCCTAAGTGTCACAACTAGAGTACTGACTGTTCTCAAGGCATCACAAAGTTCCGAGATATTGCTACAATTAATTTCCCAGCATTGTGGTTACTACTCCTAAAAAATAAAATAAAACTAACTACACCCGTTTAATTAAAAACCCTTGGAAAAGAACCGCGGTCCAAAGAAAAACCAAGGGGGAATTACTACACTACCTAAAACAAAAAAATCTTTTTGGTATTTTCTTTAGACTTACTTCCCTCAAGAAAATTGTCTAATAGATCCATCATCGGGAAAAACCCAATTTTTAATTTTTTTTTGTAAAAAAATAAATTATTCCATTAATCTAACATAACTAAAATAGCATAGAAAGTCATCAGACAATCTCCTCACCTCACACTTAAAATTGTGCATTGTCCCCAATGCGCACCCATATATACAAGAGGGTAAAAAAAACTCCCTGGTAGGCCAAAGGCCGAAGCACTAGCATCTCATGGGGTACTCAGACTTCTCCCAGGTCTGGTCTTTCGTGTGGGTACCTCACATTTAGTTCCAACCATCTGATTTGTTGTTGCATCCTTCAAGTGGCTTTGCGTTCCATGCTCCTAAAAAATCAAAAAATTGACACTACAAAATAATACAATTAGAAAAAAAAATAAAAAAAAAATAAAAAAAAATAAAAAAAATAAAGCAGTAAAGCTGGGTCGCCTCCCAACAAGCGCTTGATTTAACGTCGCGGCACGACATGAATCACTTTCTACCTCCACTTCGAACTTATGAATTGAGCCCCCAATTTGGCATCAAGTTTTCGGTTATGCTCCAACGATGGTAGAACAAATCTAACTGGCCCAAGCAACCATTGTACTATTTTACACTTCTTGGCATTTAGATGAGGTATGTAGTCCTGTCTTTCTGGCAAGAAAAATTCCAGAATGTAGGTATCTTGTTCCTCATTCCTTGACTCTATTTCCATATCATCATCCAAGCACAATGTGAAAAAATGTTTGGATTGAGGACCAATGCGCTCAAACACATGAACTTCAAGACTTTCAACATCCTCAACATCAATCACACTAGAGTTGACTAAATTTGTATCCTCAACATCCCTGGTTGACTCTAGTATTACTTCTTCAACATCGACATCCTCAAATTCTAGTTTGTTAGAGTGTTGGGTTTCTACTTTAGACCCCTCCATTGGCACCTCAATTTCCATCTCTAATGTACACTGCTCTTTGCTATTATCCATAATATTGGCATATTGAGCATTAAAAGCTTCAACTAGTTGACTCACTTGAACCTCCAAGTTGCGAATAGTTGCATCTTGCCTTCGTACCCGCAGTTGTATCTCCTTATGTTGTTCCAAAAGGCACTTCATCATATCCTCGATCCTTTTCAGGTCATCATCACTGGGTTCTTTGTTTCTATTAACTTCACATGAAAAAGAATAACCATCAAAGTAAAGGGTTGGGGGAAGATAAGAAAGATAAGCACAACCATGAAAGTGACCATCTTGACCACCACACATATCACATAGATTCCACACATCAAGAAAACTGTCAAGGAGATCCATTGTCAGGAAAAGTCCACATATTTCTAATAAAAAAAAAATCTATTTTTGTTCTACTTTTAAAAAATAAACACTTACCAACAAGAAAACTAAAACTACTAACAAGAATACACACTAATCACAACAAATCACAACAAATATGTACCACACCCCACACTTAAATCATTCAGTGTCCTCAATGCATAACATATAGACAACACAAGAAATAAAAGTAAGGTGTAAGAAACTCCCTGGTCCACTAGTGTTGACATCATTTCCATTGATTTCGCTTTCATGCTCCTTTGAGCACATGCTTGAATCACTTTATGCCTCCACTTTGAACTTATGAATTGAACCCCAATTTTTGATTCTGCTCTATGATCATGCTCATGGGGTGGTGGAACAAATCTGCTTTGCCCAATAAAATCATGTACTAATCTGCGCTTCTTGGCTTTTGGATGAAATGTGTACTCCCTACTTTCTGCCAGGAAGAATTCAAGAATGTAGGCATCTGGTTCTTTATCCCTCAGCTCATCAGGTGGTTTGGATAATTCTATTTACATATCCTCATCCCAAAATAATGTGAACAAATGGTTGGAGTGAGTACCAACCTCCTCAACAATAATGACACTGGGTGGTTCTTCAATAAATGGCTCGTCCGGCGGGTTCTCTCTTTCCTCTACATATAGTGAATCAAACTCGAGAGCCTGTTTCCATACCTCTTTTTCCTCAAGTGCTAACACCCAATCTGCTAGTTCTTCACCGTTCATATCATCCAGCTTCATGAAACATTTATCTAAAGGGTCCCCAACAGTCATGAAAGCATTATCGTTTTCTGGGATCACATTCACAGCATCAATAAGAGAGCAGTTGGCGAACGCACTAGGTCGCCTCATAGACTTCTGCACGTTGAAAGTGATTTCTTCATCGTTGAGCCTCATCTTAAGTTCACCAGTCTCACAATCAATAAGAGCTCTGCCTGTGGCCAAAAATGGCCTTCCCAAGATTATGGGAATTTCCTCATCTACCTTGCAGTCTAATATCACAAAATCAGCAGGAAATACAAACTTCCCCACTTGCACCAAGACATCATCCAGAATACCCGACGGTCTCTTCACCGTCCTATCAGCAAGTTGCAACAGCATGGATGTGGGCCTGGCTCTACCAATTCCCAGTCTTTTATATATGGCCAGCGGCATCAGATTAATGCTAGCCCCCAAGTCACATAGAGCTTTGGTGAAAATTAAGTTGCCAATAGTACATGGAATTGTAAAACTCCCTGGGTCAGACAACTTTTCAGTAGTAGGATGCGTCACCACCGCACTACAAGTCTGAGTAAGGGTGACAGTAGCTAGATCTTGGAAGTCAACTTTTCTGGACATCAATTCCTTCATCATTTTAGCATACCCAGGCATTTCTTTCAATGCATCAATCAGTGGAATATTTACTTGTATCTGCTTTAGCATGTCCAAAAACTTCTTGTACTGTTCATCCTATTGGTATTTAGCCATCCTCTGAGGGAATGGAGCTGGCGGTCTCTTTTTCCCAGTGATTTGGGATATTTCTTTCTCAGCCACCACCTCAACTACCGGCTTCTGAGTCAACTCCACTTCTTTTTCAGTCTCAGTCTGTGCTCTGGGTTCTTCCTCACTAGGTTGCACTGTTGCCTTGGTCAAGTTCGTTGGATCATCAAGTTCAGTCGGTATAGGTACCAGTGTCTCGGTCTGTCTGTTTTCATGAGCTCTTTCCAGTTCCAAATTTAATTCTCTACCACTGCGAAGAGTCACTGCCATCAGCTGCCTTGGGCCCTGGTCCACAGGATTTACCTGAGTATCTGCAGGTAAAGTTCCAGGAGGACGACTGTTTACTGCCATAGATATCTGGCCCAACTGTATTTCAATATTTTTAATAGCTGCATCATGTACATCTACTCTTTCACTGATTTTGGCATTTGACCCAATTACCTGCTGCATCATAGCTTCTAACCTGGCAAACTCATCTTCTTGCCTTCCCCCTTGTTGTTACTGAGGAGGGTAGTATGATTGTTGCTGATTCTGATGGGTATAACCTTGTGGCCTCTGATGTGGTGCCGCATTACCTTGTGGTCCCCTGACACCCATATTTCCATTATTCTGTTGTTGGTGAGGTGGCCTATATGGTTGAACTTGCTGACCCCAGTTATTCCCCCTTGTCTCTGGCTTCCATAATTCGACACATAATTCATATTTTCTAGATAAGAGGGGTGATGAGATTCTGTATTCCAGTGATTACCAAGTGGTTGACTAATGCAAGAAGTGCATAAGCCCCCATTGGTTGTGTCAACGATGTGTACTTGCTGTTTTTGTCCCGATTCTTCCACCTTCTTAGTAAGTATACTCATTTGTGTTATCAAGGTGGCCACGTTCTCTACAATGGTATTAGATGGATCGAATGGCACTGAATGAACTACAGGAGTAATGGGTGCATTCCTTATTGTCCATCCTGGATTCTGTGCCATTTTATCAAGTAAGATTTGACTCCCTCTCCAAGTTTTGCTCAGGAATGCTCCACCAGCCAAAGCATCCACATTTGCTTTCACAGTATCAGCTAAACCCATGTAGAAACGCTGCCCCAAAATTTGCTCTGGAATACTATGATGTGGACAGATAACCAGCATCCCCTTAAATCGTTCCCATGTCTCTTGCAGTGTTTCAACTGGTTTCTGTCTGAAGCTCAAGATTTCATCAATTTGTTGAGCAGTCTTGTTGGGTGGATGAAACTTGTTCACGAATTGTTTGACTAACTCCTCCCATGTGGTAATGGAATTGATGGGGAGTGAGTTAAGCCAAGTTTGGGCAGCACCAGTCACTGAGAATGGAAATAACAATAGTTTTATTGCCTCATGAGTAACGTTAGGCTGCCCTTGTGTTTTGCAGATTGATAGGAAGTTTTTCAAGTGCTGCTGGGGGTCTTCAATGTATGACCCTGAGAATAGCCCTTTGTTCTGCAATAGGTGCAGCATATTATTTGTTATCTGAAAGGACTCGGCCTGTATCTGAGGAACCAGTATTGTCGTGACCGAATCTCAGTTGTGGATTGTGCCCAGTCATATAAAGGAGCCTCTGCCCCTATTTGAGTGACTGGGTCTACCACATTATCCCCATGATTATTCCTGTTATGTGCATCTTCCATGTTGGTTTCAATTTGTTCAATTTGTGGTTGGTGTTTGCTTTTCCGGTTGGTCCGGTTTAAGGCCCTGAAAACTTTCTCGGGGTTTGATAAGGCTTCAATTACTTCTCCAGTCCTCGATGAGTTTCTAGGCATGCACCCGCAACACGTTAGCAAACGTTAAACTTTCAATGTGAAAACGAAAATTTGAGGACAATTGACTATATTTCAGAATTTTGTATTTCTTCCAACTCAATTGATAATACCGTTAACTCCCCGGCAACGGCGCCAAAATTTGATCACGCTCAACTATGTCTAATAAAAGACTAAACGGGCATTGCAAATATAATCCGGGGTATTATGCCCAGAGTCGATCCCACGGAGAATTTACGTATCAATCAAGTCTTTAGAATACGCAACTTTTACTCAATCAATTCTATTAAGACTTTTTAATATAAATTGGTGATGTTCTACTAATTCTACTGACAATAATAATAACTAGAAATTAATAACAATGTGTTGTAAATAATAATGATAAAGCTCTAAGGTTATGGTTTCCCACATTGGTGAACTTACTTCTCGTATACTTCTTATAGTTTGATTAGTTGTCTCTATCAACCATGAAAACTTTATCTATCATAAATCTCTCTCAAGTAATTATGATAATTTACTAGACGCACTCTCTCAAGTTACGCTAGCTAGATTGTATTACAGTTCACTTTAGATTGCACCCGAGGTATCGTTATCTCTAATCCAACGTCTAAACCCTCGGTTATGACTCTCGTCTATACTCCGAGCGTGATGTTTTTCAAACAACTACCTAAATATGCACTCTCTCTCAAGTAACTACAACAGAAACGTAGTTGAATAAATAGAGATAAATCAACCAAAAAACACTATATTAATAACACATGAAGTTCATCCCCAACGGGTTCTACCAAAACCCTAGATTAAAGAAGTTAACTAGACATGTTCATAAGAACAAACCCAAAATAAATTTCATAATTGAACTACAAAATAATGAACAAAAGATGTAAAAATCAATGTTTTGTCACTTCAATGGTTTTCTCTCTTTGAATCCTTCGTATGCCTTCGAATCCTCTTAAGTTGTGTTTTTGGGGTCTATTTATATGTTTAGGACAAACCCTAAACGTGTAGGAGACTTCTATTCCAACAGGGAAACACTTAAACTCGTCAAAACTCAGAATTGACCGAAACAGGGGCCTGGCGTTTGGGCCCTAGCGCCTGGCTAACGCCAGGCTGAGGCTGGCGTTTGGACGTAACGCCAGGTAGGGTCAGGCGTTTGGGCTCTGGCGCCCGGTTATAGCCCAGTGCACTCCTCCTCGCCTCTTGAGCGTATTTTCGATGTATTAGAATCCATTTAGCTCGGTTTCCATCACTAATTCACCTACACATGAAATAGACTCTATTATGCACATAAAACGTGTATTTTTATCATTAACGCACATAAAATGTAGGACATATAACATGTTAAACCATGAATTTTAGCCCCGCATCAATACATATATAGGAGAACCCAAGAACTCACGAGGATCAAATAGCACTGATGTCTCTCTACCACATACTAAGATAATACATGTGATCATGGCATCTGAGGCCACTGCATCTGCTCGGGCCGGAATGGTGTAGAATCTGGCTGGAGTACCTGAAGACTGACCTCCGCTGGACTGAATAGGAGCTAACTGAGCTCCCCCTGTCTGGCCTCCACCTCTGGGACGACCTCTACCAGCCTGTCCTCCAACTCTAGGTGGACGGGGTGTCGGTGCTGGGAGTGTGGGCTGATAACTCTGTTGAATAGCCTTGCCCCTAAGCCTGGGACAAGTCCTCCTCAAATGGCCCGGATCCCCACACTCATAACACCTCGCTGGAGGCATGGCCTGTTGCCCTGAAGATGAACCCTGGATAGCTGGGGGACGATGAGAACTCTCTGGCATAGCACTGAGATAAGGACTAGGAGACCCTTGACGACCTGAATACCCACCGGAGGGACCCTGAATAGCTGGTGGGCGGTACGAACTCTCCGGTATGGTGCTGAAATAAGATCTCATTGGAGCACCATGAAAAGGTGGGGATGGAACTGTATATGGGGACCTGCTGGGCTGACCTCTGCCAAAATGACCTCTACCCCTAGCTGGGGTACCTCTGATATCTCTAGAAAATTGAGCTCTCTTGTCCTGCTGACTAAGCTCTCTGCTCCTAGACCGGTAACCCTTAATCCGGCGAGCTATCTCAACCACTAGCTGATAAAGAGTACCCATCTCCACCTCTCGGGCCATGTTGGCCCTAACACCAGAATGTAACCCTGCTACGAACCTCCGCACCCTCTCAGCATCTGTAGGGAGAATCATGAGGGCATGGCGAGACAACTCTGAAAATCTGACCTCGTAGTCTGTCACGGACATCTGGCCCTGCTCCAGCTGCTCAAACTGGTAACGCAGCTCTTCACTCTCAAACGGTGGAATATGCCTGGCCAAGAATAGCTAAGTGATCTGCTCCCAAGTGATAGGAGGTGAACCTGCTGGCCTACCAAGAATGTAAGACTGCCACCATCTGCGGGCTTTACCCTCAAACTGGAAAGTGGTGAAATCGACCCCATGGGACTCCAAAATCCTCATGTTGTGCAGTATGTACCTGCACCTATCGATGAATCCCTGAGCATAATCACCCCTCTCACCTCTAAAGGTCGGGGGGTGCAATTGGGTCCATCTGTCCAGCAGCTTCGGCGGATCGCCGTCCGCAACCGGTCTGAGCTCTGGGGCTGCTGGTTGTGCCTCACTCACTGGTATAGTGTCTAGAGTCTGATATGCCGCAGTTGCATGACCTGCAGCCTGATCAGTAGGGGCCTGAGCTTCCCCTCCTTCTTGACAGGTGGCAGGATCCACTGGAAGCAACCCGGCCTGAGTCATAGTATCCCTAAACCGCATCATACGGCCTATGACTTCCTGAAACCCTGGGGCGGTAATAAAATCTGCAAGAGTAGGATCTGCGGGGGGCACCCCGTCCTGCTTCTCAGTGACTGGGTCCTCTGGTGGTGCTAGTGGAGCAACTCTAGGACGCCCTCGTCCCCCACGTCGTACCGGTGGCCTCCCCCGACCTCTACCTCGAACGGAAGGGGTAGCGGCACCTCCCGGGAAAGGGATATCAGCTGCACGCATCCTCGCCATCTGTGAGAGAGTAGAAGAATGAGATTTAGTAAGACTATCAACTGCACGATAGAATAAGAATAAAGAGAGGTTTCTTAACACCCTATAGCCTCCCGAAGATAAATACAAACGTCTCTATATCGATTCGCAAGAATCTACTAGGTTTGCCTGTGACTTGTGAGACCTACGTGAACCTAGAGCTCAGATACCATGTTGTCACGACCCAAATTCCAACTCAGATCGTGATGGCGCCCAACACCTGTGTCGGGCAAGCCAACATAAATTACTAGCGAGATTTCTTTACTTATTTAAATATTTAAGTGGTTGACAATTTGTTTTGATTTAAAAAGAAATCATTTAAAGAAAACAGTCAAGCGATGCAATTTGATTAAATGAACTCAAAATATCGTTTGCCGATATGTGTAATGTAGCCAAAATATTAAACCAACTACGCGTACCAAGACATGGTGTCACAACTCCACTGGCGACTAGAGGAATGTACAAAGTAGACAAAATAATATACGATTTGTCTGAAAGGGGGGTAGACAAAATATCCAAAATAACAGGAACTCTACAGTGCTGCTGAGGAACGCCAGGAAAAGCAGCTCACCATGTAGTCTAGCCGAGTAAGTACTCTCAAGATCGCGCTCCGGTATGATAACCAGATGTACCAGCCTCAGAACCTGTACAATTAAGTACAGAAGCGTTGCATGAGTACACATAAAAAAATATGTACCGAGTGAGTATCCCGTCTAAACTCGAAGAAGTAGTGACGAGAGGTAGACGTAATACTCACTAGGATCCTTAGTAATAATATAATTAAACAGGTTTAATCAGGATTAACAATTTCGTAAATCAAGTAGACATGGAATATCATGTATATGAACTACCACCTACCGCAAGTCTCAAATAACAACAGTTAATACAAGTCCAAACCCCCTACCACATAGAACAATTCATTTGGCAATATTAATAAGACTTTCAGTCAAATATATAGCATATAGTATGCTGAGGCGTACGGCCGAAGCAACGCGACAATTTAAATGTGCACTGTCGAAGGGTCGAACGGCTCGAACCATAGATGCATCTATTACCCCGCTCGCGAATCGGTCGTGCGACGCGGTTAACATAATATAAGGCTACCCTGCTCACGGATCATACATGCGACACGAGTGCTCGTATACATTTTCTCAAGGCAACATCAATATTTTAATATAACCTTCCATTTTCTCATGTTAGTTTCAAGGATAATAATCGGCTAGATATACATGCACGGGTACATATAAGGCATATAAGCATGCTTGTGTGTCCTAGAGACTACCCGGCATAGCAGAGTAGTAGCTACGCACGGACTCTCGTCACTTCGTGCGTGCGTAGCCCCCGCAAATAAGGACAATTCAATCATTTATAATTACCTATGGGGATAATTCCCTCTTACAAGGTTAGAAAAGAGACTCACCTCGCGTAGAACCTACTTCCCAGGTCAAGAACGCGCCCAAACCTCCAAACTCTACACTCGAGGACTCGAAATAAGGAAAATATTATATAAATAAGTCAATATACACTCAAAAGTATGAAATTCTCTTACTAGTCTAGCCTATTTATCTTTCTTGAAGATATTCCAAAATACACCCCCGGGCCCAAACGCTCGGATTCTGGAAATTCTCAAAAATAAACACTTACCCATAGCCTGAGGATCATCATTATATAGTTTTTATGTGATTTCATGGAAGAAAAGTAGTGAAATTTCTTTATAAAAAAATAAAAAATAAAATAAAAAATAAAAAAAATAGGTCATCAACCCTAGGTCTTGGCTCTAACCCATGATTTATCACTAATTTGATGTTAATCTGCCTAGGTTGTGATGTAATAAACTAACATAAGGTGGATGATTACTTACCTTTAATTGCTAGGTGAAACTCCTTTTGAAAAGCTCTCAAAAATCGCCCAAGGTGAAGAAGAATGGAGGAAATGAGCCTAAGTCCCGTATAAAGTTAAAGGTTTTGCTTCAGTTATTTCGCACCTGCGGCCACTTGGACCGCACCTGCGGCCAAGTGGTCGCACCTGCGGAAGATGGCCAAATGGCCAGGGACCGCACCTGCAATGGGTGGATCGCAGGGGCAGAATCGCACCTGCGATCTGGGGACCGCACCTGCGGTCACACCAGACCTGGTGCATCAGCAGTTGAAATAGGTGGTTTTTGGCCCCATTCGGGGTCCAGGAGGCCCCTGGGCCCACCCGAGCCCCCGTATAATTATACCAATAAGTCCTAAATCCTATTACAAACATGCTTGAGGATTTGGAACACCCTAAACAACGTTAAAACTAAGAATCATCCTTCAAAACCCCTAGAATCGAACTTAGGAAATTTCAAGTTTTAGAATTCGGTTTCAATGCACCAACCCGATCTACACCACTCGGAATGACATCAAACTTTACAGGCAACACCTAATAATCATATTTGACCTGCCCCGGGCTCCGGAACCAATATACAAGCCCGGTAACACAGTTTTCTCATTAAATACCCTTTTAAAAAACCTAGCTAGGTTTACACCGGATGAACGTTTGGGTCATCACAGAAGGCTTGGACCAGTGGGTCCAGAAAATTTTTGACGTTACTACGCTTGAGACCGGTGTGGAAAGAACTGGCCCTTAAATATGGGTGAAAGGCCAAAAATCATGGTAATTCAAACTCACCTTAATCTTACTTTTTCATATAATGAAGTTTTTTAACCTTTCTCTCCTGTTGGATTCAGGTCTACCCTAGGACTCATTTGTCGTCCCCGAGAAGGACGTTTTGGCTAATCTTGCTGATGCAGCGAGGCTGCTGCAGAAAGCCTTTACGCAAACAAGTGTCTCTGGTACTACTTCTGGTGTAAAAGTTCTTCTTCTCGGAGTCCCTACCGTAGAACAAGAAACAAAAGGAGATGCCCATACGCGGCCGGGGAAACCAAAAAAAAGGCAAAGAGCGCAGCACCCGAGTCATCTTCGGATGTTATGGCGATGAACGACACACCTGATCCATTCTCGAAAACTGTAGTGATCGATGATGACAGGGCTTCTCTACATAGAAGAGGAAGACCTTCATCAACTCAATAGAATTCTTAATCTTTTGAATTGGCTAAACCAATCTAGTTGTAATGTCCTATATTATAGGGCTAAGTATCCGGCCTCTTCCGTCTTCGGTTGACGAGAAACCACCAACCAGCATTGCACCTGCCGTAACTACTTCTCGCCCTGCAACGTCATCTGCTTCATCTCCCTCTTCTTCAACTCAGCCTTCGCCACCAGCAGCTGCTACATCATTTTTGCTGGCCGCAACTGACCGAGAGGAGGATGTCCCTCTTCCTCAGTCCCCAGTTCATGGAAACCTGGGGCAAAATTATGATGCCCTCTTAGAAGATCACCAAAGGAGAAGGAGCACCACCCTCTCGATTTCCGCTGGATGAAAGTTGTTGTCTCGGTCGGTGCAACATGCTAAATATCTGAAACCACTGGCTTTAGAGAATGATTGGAAAAAGATATAAACTCTCTCGAGAGAATGTTTGTTGAACAATGCCATGCACAACGCAGTGGCGGTATAGTCTTTGTTTTCTTATGTTGCTTCTTCTACTTGTGTTATGGAAAAGTTTTGAATTTTCACTCTTGTTTTGCAGGCCAACTTTCTGGCCTCCCAGGGCCTTCAAAGGTTTATTCGTGATAAGGAGGAAATTACCTCCGAGTGGGATCAAATTTTTGGCCGAGAGGGGCCAAATTGTTGCTCGCCTCTCAGAACTGGAAGCTTGAGCTGATGAGGCTATTGAATTGGAAACTCGATAGAAGCAATGCAAGCAGGAAGCAATGACCCTTAGACAAGAGGTTGTCCTATTAGGGGCACAATATGAAGAAACTAATTCCAAATGGGTTGAAGTCCATAATGCGATCCTTGGGGCATCCGATCGTAAGGTTGCCTATACTGAATTATTGCATAATTTGGAGACAGCCTTAAACTCCAAGGCTAAAGAACTTGTCGTTGCTGAGCGACTTCCCTCGTTGTTGAAAAAACACATGTTGTGTACAGCATGAGGAGAAAAACCTTGGAAGAGGCTAAAGCGGGTGCCATTGACTTTGATGCCGAAATCCCTAAAGCCCGTGAGCTGGAGTCAGCTACCAAAAGGGGTATTCTGGCCAGGCCTGATGCTACTGATTCTTCTAGTTCCGGTTCTGAGTTCTTGGGAAATGAAGAGGAACCGGAAGGCGATGATGCTGAAGGCTAAAATGACGAAGGTCAGGATATCGAACCGGAGGCGGATCTACCCACTTTCTCCTGGAGGCGCGGATGCTTCTCTTCCTCCGGGTTCCAGAGATTAGCAACTTAGTTTTTGATTTATTTTTTTCACATTTTGGTACTGGTGTCATTTGGAACATTCATTGTAAACACCTTTTTGTTCAAGTATCGCATAAGTTTCCCTTTCTGCGTACTTTCGTTTAAACATTTGCGCAAGCTGGCTCTTTGCGTCTTTTTTTTTAAGTGTTTGCGCAAGTTTTACTATTTGCGTCTAATCATGCAACGCTTTGGGTATACTTCCCCCCAAAAGCATTTGGATTCCGGACATAAGTTCTTTTGAAATCACCCCTTAAACGCAAGGGTTTTCATCAGAGAGGGCCCTCTTATGTTTACGGTGATCTTGAAGAGGACGTCTCATGTTCATTACAACACTGGCATTTGAAGTAATTGTTTAACTTTCAAATGATAAAATTAATTCATCGTTCAAACAAGAAACAAGATAGAAATACAAGGACTTTACTTTATTCCTTCCATTTTCAAAATTAAATAAGCATTCGTTGTGCTAAAAATAAATTGTCATTTCTTGTGGATAACTTGTACAACTTGTTTCTACGGGGCCGGTCTCGATGACACGAATATGTTTTCGAGTTTCATATTCCGGTCGAAGTGGCAGTCATTGTTGTCGTATCCTCATATCATCCCCCCCATTACATCTCGCATTTTTCGTACGCTAAAAGTTTCGTCTTCAGTTAATTGACACACACTAGGGTGAGATTATCTTGAGATTAACATATTTCCGTTATTTATAACAAGCGATAAATAAGTGTCATGAAGGATAAAGGGTATACGAATTAAAGAAAACGAGCTTCGTTGAAAGTGGCCAATTTGGGATAAAATACGGGTTGTGCGATAATACCCGATAATTATGAATAGTACCATGAAAAGTACCATATGATCACGGTAGTATAATATATAAAGTATATATAAAGTATATTACAAATAAATAGAAATTTAAGTAATTTGTGATAATTTTTAAATTATGCGGGTAATTGATTAATTACTGGGTAACAGAACATTACCCAATTAACTAATAAGCGGACAAAACTTAATTAATTATACCCAAAAAATAAACATGGCAGTAGTCCACCATTTAAGCATATGACTCATAGTTATATAAGCTTAGTATGATAAAACGTGTAAATCAGTTATTTGACTCATAAGAATGAGTTTGTTCTAATTCATTTTGGATAAGGCATCAAGTCATATTAGTTATTCAAACAGAAAGAATACATCCTTTCTTAGGTTTGAAAAATTCAAGAATAGAAGCTTAACAAAAAAAAATCGTTCATCACTTCAAAAATCAAGAAGCTTACAAATTTCGTTCAAGAATATTCAAAGAAGCAGGAGCAGTTTTCGTTGAAGAATTTCAAACAAAAAAAAAACAGAAGCTTAATCTGTTTTTTTAGTTCTAAGTTCAATCAATTAAGGTTTTCCAATGGAATATTATACGGAGTTTCCCTTACTCCAGGTATGTTAAGGTTATCCCTTCTTTCTTTTGGCATGATCGAAATTATACTGAAGAAATGAGCAAATACACAATTTCTATAAATTACTCTATTCATAGAAATAATAGGGGTATCTATATTCTTGATTCCCCATGAGAATTATCAGTATTTTCTATTCATAGGTCTCAGAATAATACGCAATTGAAAATGTTTATCCGGAAGGAATATGGAGATTATTACATACTTTTCATGCATTTCATACATGTGCATTGACCCATGACCAGATGGCGTTATATACGCGTATATATGTAAATATATTTATATGGGATATGGGAAAAGGTTACGGCATTATATACGCACCACCACCTGATTAGCTAGTATGATGATGATGTTGCCTATAGTGGCTGAAATATGATTCAAACGGCGTTATATACGCGTATATATGTATGTATACTCAAACGG
>MDKI01143896.1:0-20597 GCA_005239505.1 Nicotiana paniculata | reverse complement strand
AACTCGGACTTGGGCGAAACTGGGGACCCCGGGCGTTTGGGCTCTAACGTACCCCTAAAGCCAGGGCAGGCCTGGCGCTAGGGCCCTAACGCCCCCCTAACGCCAGGGGTACCAGGCCTTATGGGGCAAACGCCCCCCTAACGCCAGGGGGTGTCAGGCTTTAGGGGGCAAACGCCCGGCTATCGCACATCCCTTTAGCTCCGTTTCCATCTCCAATTCACCTACACATAAAATAAACTCCATTAAGCACATAACAAGTGTATTTTTATCATTAAAGCACCTCAAATGTAAGGTATATCACATGCTAGACTAAGACTATAAGGCTCTCGATCACTTCTATTCCCAAAAAATAATGTAATTGGCCAAGATTCTTCATTTTGAACTCTGTGTTTAAGAAAACTTTCAAAGACTGTAACTCTGCTGGATTGTTTTCAGTTAGCAAAATGTCATCCACATAAACTGCAACTATAGAAATGAAACCATCTGCCTTTTTAAAAAATAAAGAATAATCATTTAAGGAGTGAGTGTAACCTTTGAAATTAAGAGCAGATGTGAGCTTAGCATAGCATTGTCTGGAAGCCTGTTTGAGTCCATAAATGGACTTTTTAAGCAGACAGACATGGTAAGGAGAAGGAGGGTTGAGTCTAGCTGGAAACTTCATGTATACCTCTTCATTGAGGTCTCCATGAAGAAAGACATTGTTAACGTCCAGATGAAAAAGACCCCACCCCTTTTTTAGAGCTGTAGCCAAAATACACCTTATATTAGTCATTTTCACCACTGGTGAAAATGTCTCATTATAGTCCACACCTTCCTGTTGAATATCACCTCGAATCACCAACCTAGCCTTCAATCTTTCCAAACTGCCATCAGAATGTTGTTTGACTTTATAAACCCATTTTGATGGCAATGCCTTCTTACTAGGAGGCAATAACACAACATCCCAAGTCTTGTTCAATTGTAAGGCAGAAATTTGCTTGGCCATGGCTTCCTGCCAACCAGGGTGGTGTGTTGCCTGAACATAACTAAGTGGTTCTTGAATATTAGCAACAGAGTTGAGCATGACTTGGTTAGTAGAAGATAAATTGGCAAAATAAAGAGAATCAGGCTCAATAGGGCTAAGAAAACAAGTAGAAGTAATATCTGTTAAGTGCACATCATTGCAAATGTAATCATCTAGATAAGAAGGCCTTTTGTGAGTTCTAGAGGAGTGCCTAACTAATTGTTGCAAAATAGGCTCTGGTGTAGTTGAACCAGAGGGAGGAGAACCAGAATGAGAGGAGTCAGGGTCAGACACATAATGATTAAAAGACTCAGGTACTGTAGAATGGTGATTTAGGTGTATGGCAGAAGTAGGAACAGTCTCAGAAACAATAGACTCAGGAACAGACTCAACATTCTCAGGAAGAATAGTACTGGTAGGAAAGAAATTAGTAGAATTCTTAATATTGAGTAAGGGAATGTATTCCTCGTGAAATACTACATCTCTTGAAATAGTTATTTGCATTGTTTGAAGATTCAAAACTTTGTAACCTTTCTTGTTATAAGGATACCCCATAAAAACACATGGTAAGCTCTGGGTTGAAATTTTGTTCTGTGAGAGGCAAGAGTAGAAGTGAAACATAGGCATCCAAAGATTTTAAGATGTGAATAATCAGGCTTAACTTTAAACAATTTTTCGTAGGGTGTTTTGTAGTTCAGAACTGTGGAAGAAAATCTATTTATCAAATATGTGGCTGTCAATAAACATTTACCTCAATAAATTATGGGCAAATAAGACTGAAACAATAAATCCCTGGCAGTCTCTAGTAAGTGCTTGTGTTTTCTCTCCACAACTCCATTTTGCTGTGGAGTAGAGACACAGGAGGTTTGATGGAAAATGCCTTTGGATTTTAAAAAATCAGATTGATATGTACCAGTACCTAGTTCAAAAGCATTATCTGATCTAATGATTTTAACATGGGAATTAAATTGTCTTTCAACCATAGAAATGAAATACTGTATGATAGAAAAAGCATTGGATTTGGTACTTATCAAATGAGTCCAAGTGGCTCTACTAAAATCATCTACAATAGTCACAAAGTATTTAAAACCATCACGTGTTGAAGATTTATAGGGCCCCCAGGTATCCACATGAATTAATTCAAAAACAGACTTGGTAGAGATTGTAGTATATGAGAATGGTAACCTAGTTTGCCTAGCCATAGGACAAATAATACATGGACAAGTGAACTTTAAAGAAGAGGAGGAAACTGGAATAGTATGCTTCATATTTATCAAAGGCATATGGCCTAGTCTATAATGCCATAGCTTTTCTTTTACATTTGAATCAAAAAAACTGGAACAACTAGTAAAAACATGAGCAGAATTTGTAAAAGACAGACAACTTGGACTTAAATTGAACAGGTTCTTTAGACTTGAACTGGAATTCTTCTTCTTAGAATTGAGAATATATAGGCCTCCTTCTTCTTTACTAAGAACCAGAGGGCTCTTCAGTAAAGGGCTGCAACATGAGACAAGAATTAGGCGTAAATAGAAGAAATTTGTGAAGATATTTGCAAAGTTTGTGAACTGATAGCAAGTTAAACCTGAAAGAAGGTATATAAAGTACATCATGAAGCACCAGATTAGACAGAAGACAAATAGAACCTGATTGAGTAACCTTGACTCTATGAGAATTTGGTAGATTAACCATTATAGGTTTGGGCAATAATGTGAGATTTGTAAAAAGATCTTTATCAAGTCATGTGCTCAATTGCTCCACTGTCTAAAATCCAAGAATCATTATTGATATGTAATAAACAAGCATAAGAAAATAAAAAAACTGCACCATACCAGCACAACTTAGGTTGACAAAAGATTCCATGGTGTTGGTATTCTTCTGATTCATCTGTTCCAGAATCTACATAAGCTGAGAAACCTTTTCTGGACCCGAACTCTTTAAATCTGCACTGATGTCATCTGAATGGGAGGCTTCACTAGTGGTATAAACTTGGTTAGATTGAGCTTGTCCCTGATACTTCTTAGACTTAGTGAACTTCCACCCCTCTGGATGACCATGAAGCCTATGATGTTTTTCAATGGTATGGTTTGTCTTCTTACAATAATTGCAGAACAAAGATCCTTTCTTAGATTCGGAATTGTTGTAGTTAGCCTTATAGTCATTGAACTTCTTTCCATGATAGTTTTGAACCAAAAAGGATGCTGAATCTGTCGGATAAGCAGGTGCAACATGAATTTCCCTTTGCTTTTCATCTTGAATGACTAGGGAGTATGCTTGACCAATAGTAGGCAAGGGGGAAGACAATAAGATATTGCTTCTAACACCAATGAAGGTGTCGTTTAGACCCATAAGGAATTGCAACAACCTTTCATCTTGGTGTGCCTTAATTCCTTTGACTTTAGCACCACAAGTACAATCACAAGAACAAGCAGAAAATGTATTAAGAGCATCTAGTTCGTCCCATAAGCTTTTCATTTTGGTAAAATAGCTAGAAATGCTAGAGTTTCCTTGTGTCACAGCACTAAGTTCTTTTTGTAATTGAAACAATTTTGCACCACTTGCTTGACCAAATCTGTCTTCCAGGTCAGACCACAAGACTTTTGAACTTTGGGAATACAGAACACTCTCAGCAATTTCTTTTGAGAGAGAATTGAGCAACCAAGAAAGAACCATATCATTGGATCTGGTCCAATGTTTAAGCAAACCAGATTTAGCAACATGAACAACTAGGGATCCATCAATGAATCTTAGCTTGTTTTTAGCTGAAAGAGCTATCACCACGGCTCTCCTCCAACCTCCATATCTTTTGCCATCAAAGACAGTGGAGACCGGGTTCATGTCGGGATAGTCTGAAGGATGTAAATAAAAGGCATGTGATGAATTAATTGTATCAGTTACAGTAGATCCTTTGGATTCTTTTGCCATCCTTAGGATTCTTTGGATTTTCAGGGAGATGATTTGCCAAAGGGCCTAAGAGGGACCAATTGTCCCACCAGAAATTACAAGTGCCTAAATTAACCTGCCAAACAATATGCTTTTCTGCTATTTCTCTTATTTTAAGAACATCACTCCAAGCATGGGAGTTTCCAGGAGCAATCTTTTTGGAGACACAATGAGATCTAACAAAATATTTATTACTAATGAAATTAGCCCAAATTGATGATGTGGACCTTATCCTCCACCATCTTTTCATTGCTAGCAATAACTAATGTCTTCCATTTTCCTAATACCAATACCTCCCTCTTCCAATGGGCGTGCAAGATGATTCCAAGATCTCCAATGATATTTATTACGATCCTCAGAGGAACCCCACAGGAAGTTAGCAAAATGTTTCTCAATTAATTTAAAAACTCCTTTGGGAGGAGACATAGCAGACATAGTATAGACAGGGATATATTGAAGGACACTCTTAATACGGATTACCTTTCCCCCATGAGACATCATATTTCCTTGCCAACCATTAATCCTTTTAACAATTTTTCTAATCATGTTATCAAAATATTCAGCTTTCTTCCTACCCACATACAGAGGACAACCAAGATAAGTAAAAGGAAAATTCTTGTCCATAAAACCTAAGCAATTTCTAATCCTGTTTATCCTAGTTGCAGCAGTATTTGGAGCAGTTAAAAAGTAACTTTTATCCCTATTAACCATCTGTCCTGAGCTATTTTCATAGTTATCAATCACTTTCATTACCAATTTGATGGTTTTAAAACTACCACTACAGAAGATAACAATATCATCAGCATATGCAAGGTGGTTGATTTTAGGGACATTATGAGACATGGAGAAAGGGATGAAATCAGGATTCCTGTATAAAGAGTTAAGAGATCTAGAAAGGACTTCAGCAGCAATTATAAACAAAGTTGGGGAGATTGGATCCCCTTACTTTAATCCTTGAGAGGAGGAGAAAAAACCATGTCTCTTACCATTAATGATAACTGAGTACCATACATTAGATATGAGATTATGTACTAACTCAACCCACTTTTCGGAGAAACCAAACTTTCTAAGGACTGCATATAAGAAATTCCAATCCATTCTATCATACGCTTTGGTCATATCTAATTTAATAACAACATTACCCCCTCAATTGTAATGAGAAATATTGTGAATAATCTCCTGAGCTAATAGGACATTTTCTGAAATGAGTCTGTCTTTAACAAAACCACTCTGATTTGAAGAAACTAATTTATGCAGCATATTATTAACTCTAAGAGACATAATTTTGGAAATAATCTTGTTCGCAAAGTTAGATAGGCTAATTGGTCTAAAATTTGAGAAAGTAGAAGGGTTATCAACTTTAGGGATTAAAGCTAAGAAAGTATGAGAATAAAACCTAGTTAAACCTTTTCCATTGTAAAAATCCTTCACATAATCACTGACCTCCTTTTCTACAATGCTCCAGCAACTCTGAAAAAATCTACCATTAAAACCATCTGGACCTGTTGTGCTTTGCGGACTAAGGCTGAAAACTGCCTCTTTGATTTCGGCTTCATCTGGCACCTTGGTAAGCATCTCATTTTCCTCACCTGAAATACAAGGGGGAATACAATCTAGGATAGAGTTGTTAATATTAGGAGGGGGTAGGTTAAAGAAGTTTTGGAAGTGTCTAACTGCTTTATTAGCAATCTTATCTTCTCCCTTAACCCACCTCCCTCTACTATTTTTGATACGGTTAACCTGTTAACCCAACAATTAAGGAATCTAAAATAAGAAATATGCTGATTAATGGAAACTAAGTTTTTCATGAGAAGGGGTCTGTGGTCAGAACCAGTTCTGGCCAGATGCCTAACAGAAGAACTTTATCCCATAAATCCTTTCTAGCCTTTTCCAAATTCTCTTACCAGGTCTTCTATTATTACACCAAGTATAATTAGAACCATTATACCCTATGTCAATAAGTCCACAAGAGTTGATACAGTTTTGGAAATCCAAACTTCTATACATTCTATGTGGATTACCACCTAGTTTTTCATTAGGATCCATGATTATATTAAAGTCCCCTCCCACACACCATAGGGCATCTATTAACATGCTTTCATGCTCCAGAGCTTGCCATAAGTCTTTTCTATCTAAGGAATTACATTTAGCATAAACGGCAGCAATATAAATACCTTTCTGATTGAAAACATTATGAAAGTGGATAGTAATATGCTGGTCACTACTGTTAGTGACATAAGTATTGATGTTGGTATTCCAGAAACACAAAATTTGACCATTGTTATTGTTGCAGCAGTGATGGAATCCCAAGAACTTTCTATATCCTTCTAACTTGTCGCTAGAGATAAAAGGTTCAAAGATAGCCACATATTGAGTATTGTTAATGTTAATGAGTTTCTTAAGCCTGTGAATGGCTTTTTTAGATCTAACTCCCCTAATGTTCCAAAAGATGACACTAATAATTATGATTAATTGAGGGGTTGTTTTCTTTTTGGTTCCTTTTTATGGAATTATTGGTTCTACTCCTATTCTTCTTACCATTTTTTCTAATTTCACTTCTTCCTCTTTTTTCTTTCTGTTGATGAATTTCAGTACATGTGATATAATTTTGTTCTTCAGTACCTGAGATGGAGTTCTGATCTTCTTTTTACTCTACTTGATTGTTGATCAATTGTTCATTTCCTTTACTACTGCCCGTACTTATTTCTTCTTGGCTTGTAACTCCGTTTTCCTCCATCTCTTCATACAGGTCCACAAAGAGTTGGAGTCCTGGCTGATTTCTTACCTCTGTTGGAACGGAAGAAGAACTCATTTCCTCTTTTTGCTCATTCCCTGTTGTGCCCTCACCTTGAGAGATCTGCTCTCTATTCCCCTTTGTAGTATGCTCTTCATCCTCTTGCCTTTGCCCTTTCTCATACGAAATTGCATTGGAACTATACTGATTTTCTTCCTTTTGCACAACATTTTCTTCACTTTGAACTTCTATATTATTCTGTCCAAGTAGATTATCCTTTATCTTCGCAATGGAATGGTCATTTTGTATGCTCAGAGATGGAGATATAGTCTTCAGGTTTGTACTGTTAAAAACAGGTTTGAACTTAACTATGCTTCTTTTCTTAGACAATTTCTTGTTTTTCTTCTTAGACAATTTCTTGTTTTTCTTCTTCTTAGCTTTCTTTTTTGTGTTTCTATCCTTCTTTGCAGAGATGTTGTTCAACTTTACATCATTTTGTTGTATGTGTTCAGAACTAGCAACATCCTCTTTAATACCATTACTATTATCAAATTGGTTGTTCATAGACAGTGAAGTTCCAGTATTCTTGGTGTTCTCATATCTAATAGCCTCTCCTTTAGGATGATTGATCTTTGTCTTTTCGAGAGCCCTGCAATTCACAATGTAGTGTCCCAATTTCTGACAATGTTTACAATACTTCGGAACACCCTCGTATTCTAACTTTTGAGTATATCCCTTAAGCGGTGACTCGTCAAATTCTTGTCCTACGAACACACTTTGAGGCAGTGGTTTCAAGAGGTCCACCTCTACTCTGATTTTGGCCATACTTGGCCTAGTTCTACCCATTGTTGGAGCATAAAGATCAAGGGGCGTACCTACTACGCTCAATAATTGTTTTATAAAATGCCAATCGTGCAAATGGAAGGGAGTGCTGGTAAGAGAACCCATGCCAGAGCAAAGGGTAGATCTTCCTCTGGTTTGAAATCCAGCTACCACTTTTGAAGCCACATTTGCATTCCATCGATCTCAATTACTCGTTTGAACCAAACTGTTTTCCAGTCTTCTTCATTGAAAAGGTCGATGAAGACATTGTGATTGCCGTATATCCCAATTCTGGTCGTCCCTTTGAGAGGAATAATTTCTTTAAAGCGTGACCTAATTCTGTCAATTTGGGGGCGGGGACGGAGAAATCGCCCAACAATTGTATATTTACAAGATTCCGCCATTATACCGTAGTAATCTTTTGCCTTGAAATAACCGCCGGCATGCCTTTGTGAATCGTCTGCCTCGCTATGACTTTTTCTTTCTCTAGCCGAGTTGGGTATGGGATGGAGATCTGAGAGGATGAGGAAGAAGCAGATATGGTGCTTGCATAAGAAGGTTTGCCTTGCTCTCTGATGGTTGGTTCTCCTATTAGAGGCGATTGTGATGCCGTACGCGCCGGTGGGATGCCTCCCGGCGGCTCCATCTAGTGGAGCAAGGGTTATACGCACCCCTTTACTGAGATGTAGCCGTTGTTTGAGAGAAACGGTTTTTTAAAGAGAGGAGAGAGAAAAAGTTTCTGGATTTACTAGAGGAACTACAATATCCCTCCTTCCCAGTGCAACTTTACCCTCATCAGTAGCCACAACAATATATCCCATAAAATTTGATTCCTTACTCCATGCTTCCCTTGACAATGATTTTACAAGGAAAGCACTAGGAAGTGGAATGGATGAAGTTGCATAAAAATATTTGGTTATATGAAATGAAGGTATCATAAGTTACTTCAGCCTTTTCTCTGTATCGAATACTCCTCTGTTTTAATTTATGTGAACCTGTTTAACTGGACACAAATTTTAAGAAAAAATGAAGATTTTTCAAATTTCTGGTCCTAAACAAGTTAAAAAGGGGCCAGTATTTGTGTGTCTGTAAAAGTTTCTCATTAAGGGTAGAATTATAAGTTTAAGCTAAATTGTTTTCAAATTTAGAAAGGGGTCATTCTTTTTCGAACGGACCAAAAAGGAAATAGATTCACGTAAACTGGAACGGAGGGAGTAATATATTTATGAAGATTAAGATCCAATTAATAGCCCTTCCCAATTACTCTCTCTGTTTTTTCTTGGTATGTGCTTATCATTTTGGCCGTCAAGTCCGACCTTATATTATATAGTGAAGCTAATTCATTTCTCTCTAGGGTTTCTCGTGCATGAAAAACATGCTTTTTTTTTTCTTTTCTTGTTAACAAGGTCATTATCCCAGTGACAAATTAAATGAAATGACCACGCAATAGTGCTAATTAAGATTATAGTATATAATCAATTATCAACATATTTCTAACTACCCCTACCTTCTATCCCCTTCCATTTCCATCGGGCTAGTCAGCTAATGGGAAGAAGAAAAAATGAAAACTCCAAACGGGATAAACATATAGATATCACAAATCTTTAACTTTTTTGCACTGATAGTATATATGCTTTTTTATTAGATGGTTAAGCTCACTAACAAGAGGTATTGTTCAGAGTAAAGTCTGATCTGGTAGCCTGACAAACAGCATAATAAATATAATAACATGTTTAACCAATAAATTACAATGATACTGAATGTTTTACGCTACTTGTGTAACTTAGATCTATCCCGAGAATATGATAAATAGCCGACTAAACATGTAACTCATCTCATCTATCTAAAAGCATAAGTTTTTATATTCTTTATTACTTAATTATATATGTCTTCGTCCCTAAAGTGCGGTCTAATTCTTTTTCATGGGCTAAGATAATGGGTAACAACAAGACTCGAAAACTAGAACATTCGTCTACTATGATAATACATATTGAAGTTGTGACAGTCTCATCAGAAAATTTAAGATATCATAGAGATCAAACTTTTATTTACTACCTAATAATGTCTTCTAAACATATTGTATACGGTAGAAATCCGGACCACTCGATTTCACTATTTGATCGAGACTGGGACGTTGCATCGAAGAGCTGAGGCATTGAGTTCGAGATCGAAGTTTCTTTCTAGATCGAGTTCGGTACCAATCGAAGCCAAGGGAGATAGATTCCGAGTAACATCGAGGATAACTTAGTAATGGAAAAGCAAGATATTCGTGATTGGTCGAGGATCGTGGCGTGAATCTCGGAACGAATCAAATCAGAAGCAGTTAATTAACTGATTATACGATTTCCTACTGTAATTAGAGTTATATCATAAATAAAATTCCTCTACTATATAAACAGGAGTTCTAATCATTAGTAGGCATCATGACCCACTGAGAAAAAAGCAAGACAACTCTTTCTTCGTTACTCGTGTTCTTGTTCATCAGTTTATTTCATCTTTACTATTTTTGCACTTATCAGTTCGAGGGTATCTTGACTCGAGGCTGAAACTTTTTTTGAACAATGGTTTGATTATTTATAGTTTAATTTCATCATTTACTTTCGTATTTATCAATTGGTATTGGGTGAAATCACATATCCTTAAAACCACAATATAAGTTTAATTGTTATTCAAGATTTAGGGTAAATAATTTGGCGCCCACCGTGGGGCCAAGGATAATAGTGATTATTCAATACTGATTCCGATAACACACACTATTTTACACTTGTTCTTGTCAAGTATTTTTGTTTTCAGGATAAAATATGTCAAACTCACAAACAACACCCATACATGGTATAATGGCCTCGGATTTCACGGGAAAAACAACAATATAGTTGCTCCCAGGGTCAAGGTGCCACAAGCTGATCTCGAGAGAGCACCGATTGTCAATCCAGTCTACGTCAGTTCACACATCGCTCTAAATGCGAATCTGGGCACGGACCCCGAAGGGAGTATACGCAGAGAAGGCCGATCTGGTGGTCGAGGTACACAGGGCGGAGGAGATGGAGGAGTCAGTCTCCAAGTGATATTCGAGATGCTACAGGCTCAACAGTCGCTATTAGCTACAAAATCAGCATCGAACACCGAGTGAGGTCGAATCGGAAGCCGCCCGCCGGATCGAGCCAGTACCAGAAAGGTCGAATGCTAGTGAATCGGGGACTGACCCTGCAATAATGAAGATGCTCGAGGAACTCACCAAACGAATTGAACCGGGAGAGAAGAAAATTGAGGCAAATGATAAGAAAGTAAAAACGTACAACTCCCGGGTTAACCAGATACCGGAGGCACTGCCAATTTTGAAAGGGTTGGATTCAAAGAAATTTGTACATAAGTCGTTTCCTCCAAGTGCGGCTCTGAAGTCCATTTCCAAGAAATTTCGTATGCCGGAAATCCCTAAGTACAATGGGACCACCATCCTAACGAGCATATCACCTCCTATACATGCGCCATCAAGGGTAACAATTTGGAAGTTGATGAGATCAAGTCTGTTCTATTGAAGAAGTTCGGAGAGACTCTATCAAAGAGGGAAATGATTTGGTACCATAATCTACCGCCAAATTCCATTGACTCATTCGCCATGCTTGAGGATTCTTTCGTAAAGACACATGGCGGGGCCATAAAGGTTATGACAAGAAAATCAGACCTTTTCAAGGTAAAACAGAAAGATAACAAAATATTTAGGGAGTTCGTGTCTCGGTTCCAAATGGAATGCATGTAGTTGCCACCGGTCAGTGATGATTGGGTTGTTCAAGCCTTCACTTAGGGGTTGAATGAACGAAGTTCGATACCGTCACGTCAACTGAATTGAATATCCGGCGGTAACCTGGGTCGATGTACATAATCGATACCAGTCAAAGATCAGAGTTGATGATGACCAATTGGGAACTAATTCCAGTTCCGTATATCCGAACAGGCCCACAGGCAGAAACCAGAGAGATATCGATAGGGAACCTCGGTCGAATAGAGACCGATATCAGTTATACAACACAGATCGCAGAAACAACGGTCCAGGACGCAATTCTACCCGAAACGATCGAAGGATCGATCGAGGAAAGAGTTATCGAAGACTTATGAGCAAAAGTGGTTTTGATAAGCACGACGATCCCATAGAGACACCACAACTATCAGAGTATAACTTCAATATCGACGCATCAATTATTGTGTCGACAATTGGGAGAATCAAAGATACTAGATGGCCCAGACCCATACAAACTGATCCTTCCCAAAGAAATCCCAATCTAATATGCAAGTATCACGGCACACATGGCCACAGAACCGAAGATTGTAGGCAACTGAGGGAGGAGGTATCCCGTCTATTCAATGAGGGCCACCTTCTAGAGTTCTTAAGTGATCGAGCCAAAAACCATTTCAGAGAAAGGGATGTCAGCAGGAAAAACGAATAGGAAGAGCCACAACATGTGATCCATATGATCGTCGGTGGAGTCGATATTCCACAAGGGCCCGTGTTTAAACACACTAAAGTATCAATTACTAGGGAAAAATGGACCCGGGATTACGTGCCAGAAGGCACTATATCATTCAAAGATGAGAAAGCAGAAGGAATTTCTCAACCCCACAATGACGCTCTGGTAATCTCTATCCTTATGAATAAAATTCTTGTTAAGCGTGTTTTAATCGATCAAGGTAGCTCGACAAATATCATCCAATCAAGGGGCGTGGAGCAGCTCGACTTGCAAGATCAGATCGTACCTGCAACTCGAGTCCTGAATGGTTTCAACATGTCCAGTGAAACAACTAAAGGTGAAATCATTTTACCAGTGAAAGTAGCCGGAACAATACAAGAGACCAAATTCCACGTAATCGAGGGTGACATGAGGCACAATGCCCTGCTCGGGAGGCCCTGGATTCACAACATGAGGGCAGTCCTTTCGACTCTCCACCAAATGCTGAAATTCCCAATGCCAGACGGGGTGAAAACAGTATATGGAGAGCAACATCCTGCAAAAGAAATGTTCGCGGTCGATAAGGTAATACCGATATCGGCACTTTCGACAACAAAGGAATCGAATGTCAAATAGCAACCACAACCACCAGCCTCGACTCAATCGGAAAAGTAGGGAATGGAAGAAGACGATGACGATTATTGGATCCCTCGATCCTTCATTATTCTCGAAGATTTCGACGCCACCAAATCAACAGTCGAAGAGATGGAACAAGTCATATTAATCGAGTATCTACCCGAACGAAAGGTATACCTGGGTACGGGGTTAACCCCCGAACTCAAGAAGAAACTCATTAAATTTCTTATTGATAACATGAATTATTTTGCTTGGTCCCACTTAGATATGACAGGGATTCCACCAGAGATAACAACACATCGATTGAGTCTAGACCTGAAGTTCAGGAAAGTGAAACAAAAGAGAGGGCCCAATGTTTAACCCAAAAAATAGTTTTCAAGGTCAAAGCAATAGTTTTATGTGACAGGCCACAAGCAACCGATTCAATCCGAAAGATATAATTTTTGTTAATACAACATAGAGAAGTGGAATATAAATTCAATGACAGATAATATAATAAAAATAAAGCAGAGAAGAAATAATTCTTATTGAATAATCCTGACAGGATGTTGAGCCGAACAGAGCTTGAAGGGCCAAACTATGGCTAACTTGGGAGCAAGATGATACGAATTACAATGTATAGAATTGTCGAGAAGAAAGTTAGATCCCTTGATTGTGATAAAACTATGTCTATTTATATGGATAAATCTCAGTAACCATTCTCCTTGAAAAATGGGTCCATTATGAGCATTTACTCAACCCATCCATTACTTTTGGAAGACTTGTAACAACTGTGTAAATGCTGGAATTTAGTAACTGATGAGTTAATTTCGTAACTGATGAGTTAATTCCATAACTGATGAGTCAATCCCGTGGCTGATGAGTTACTCCCGTACCTGTTGAGTCAATCCCGCGCTTGCTGAGTCAATCTCATGCCTGTTGAGTCAATCTCGTGCCTCTTGATTCAATCTTGTGCCTGTTGAGTCAATCTTGCAATTGATTGCCTTGTTCTGACTGTTACAATCATTTATTACATGTTACATAATTGATTTGTAACTAATTGAGTAATGATGATAAATCCCATATAATCGGGGATTAATTAATTCCTTCCTCATTTGTAATTATGAGATATTCTCCCGCACCTGTTCCGAGCTATTTATGATGACCAGTTCCGAGACTATCAGGCATGGTATGCGTATGTTCGGTCCCGGGGGTGTTTCACATATCATCTTATATGTCATTCTTTACTTTTCTCCAAGCTTTGCTGACATGTGCTGCCCTTTAATAGACCCATATGGCGAGTCTATTTTTCGCCAATACAGATAGTCCCCCCACTTTCCGGTTATTCACTGTGATCTGACCGGGAAGTGGAAGATTTTATACTTTTCTCCATTGCCTCTGCCTCATTAAAAACCTTGTCGAAAAAATCCAATAGGGACAAAAACCGGACAAAGGAAAAAAGAGTGCAGAACTTAGAGATTCAGATGACTCCAACGCTCATGTTCGTTTCGTCAATAAGCGGTTGGTTTACCCCTGTCCTGTTTCGGTGTTTGAAGAAAAATGTTTTCCTTATGTTTGGCAAGTTAGATATAAATTTCGGCTTTGTTTTCTGCTCACTTTAATGTTTGGGTTTTTGTTTCGCCCTTTAAGTCCTTGCATTTATAAAAATGCTTTAGATTACTCGTACCTTTTCGTATTAGGCACGATTTATGAAAGAGGGACCTTTTTGATTGACACATAATGAAGAAGACGTCTCAATTTTATAATGGTGTAATAATGCAATAGAGTGATAGGAAATTTTCACACGTTTAAGAATGTTTCTGAAGAAAGTTTTTGTTTGAACTTTCTCAACATTTTACATGTGTTTGATTATCGTCTAAAACTCATGTTACAACTGTTTTCTTTTAACAAGTTTGATACAAGCTTGTATTTCATAACTGTTTTCTTTTGTAACAGTTTTTCGAGTTAATACAAGGGAATAACTGTTTTTTGTTTGTAACAGTTTTTATAAAGGTATGGGATTTTACCGTAACTGTTTTCATTGACAACATTTTTTAATAAATACAAGGGTATATCTTGCAACCTTGAACTAAATATTGCCTTTAACCTGAACATTCATTTACATCCACAAGTGTTTTCTTTGTAGGTTTTTGAATCAGGCTTGTGTTTTTGGCTCTTGACTTCGCTCTTAACTTTCGATTTATTAGGTAGACTTTAGGCTTACCTTGAGTTCTGCATTTCCTAGTCTTTTTTGCCTTCTATGGTCCCCCAAGTGTTAGAGCTTTGAAGTATGAGCATTTGATTATTCCTTCCATGTGGTCCATTTCCTAAAATGGAAATTACATACGGGACTCGAAGGTTTATACTTTTTGGATGATGACTACTTAACCCTTTTTATTTCATCAGAAGGATTGGGACCTAGACCGGGAATTCAGTTACTTCCTTGTGTCTTTCGGGTCTAATATCATCATTTGGTACTTTAGGGAATTTATCCGACTACTAACTTTTCATGGCACTTTATGAATTTATTTGAGTGCTTATATTTAGTCTTACAGACTTGAAATATATATTTGGATGCATCGTTACATGTGTGATGTCTTAATGTTTCACCCTTGGGTGTCTAACTTTTAAATAAAAGAGGCCCTTTTATATATTTAAACGCCATGAAAAGAACGTCTCCTTTTCATTCAGGCGTAAAAGAGGATCGATTGATCTGAGTAGATTTTTAGTCTGTGGAAGTATTAATCCTGGTAGGATTTCCTGGAGTATTGATCTCGGTAAGATATTAAGTCTGAGGGAATACTGATCCCAAATAAATATAGATCTTAGTAGATTTGTCTTGAAGAGACATTAAATCTGATTGAATTTTGAATCCAAATTGGAGTATATGAACATACTTCCGAGTAGAGAGGGACACATGCCCAAAATAATACTTGAGATGTTCGGGATAATCGATCCGAGTCATAATATAATTATCCATTAAGAAAGGCTTTTTAACTTGAATGGTCATTTCTGGACCGAATATAAGCCTTGTGTGTTTAACCAAAGAATTAGATCCTTTGTCTAAAGCTATTTCTAGGATGAACACGGGTTAATGATAATCAAGGAAATAGAGAAAAATGAATAATAGACAATATTGTAGAAATATAGAAAAGCAAGGTAAATTGTATTCGAGAATCAAATGCCTTTACAAGCTGTATTCCCCTCCCTTATATAGGAGATTCCTTGATATAACGTACAACTCTTGCTATGGTTGCTCATTAATGAATAATTATGACATTAGTGAGGCATTACAAAGGATAACGATAATTGGGGTACGGTTACATAACGTTCGAGTAATCAATTGTGGGTTCTTGAATCTGCCCGTAGCTTTGTCTAGATTCATTCTGACCGTGCCTCTTCCCTGTTTTGATCAGGTTGAGTTTCCCTCGGCTGATAAGCTCGAGGTTTTATTGAATCGTGCCTCTTTGTTCCGTACCTCTTCAAAGAATCACATCCAGCTGTCGCGCTCTCCTATGTCCACGTAACTGGCTGAGTTGTCAAAAGCTGGCTTACGTGTGAAACTCTTTTTTACCAATACAGATAGTCCCCTCACTTACCATATATTTATCGATTAATATTTGGTAAGTGGATATTCATTTATGGCGGGAATATTTTGCCGCTGCTTTTCCTTGAAACATTGTATCCTTCTCTGCACCATAGGCGTCGTTTGTCACTTCCATTTAATGCTCATACCACATGTCCTTTTCAGATTGGTTCTGCATTTACTCGGCACCTTTTAGGGCTTTTTGCGGCTGCGTCAGTCCCGAAGTGACATCTTCAATTATGAATTTTCATCATTATTTTTCTTTTTTTCCATGTTTGACGGTTGTTCTCAAGTACAAATACCTTTCTTCTTTTCTTTGCTTCCACGAAACACTTTCTAACTTTGTCTTTTGTGAAGAACTTTCTTCTTGCCTTTATAAACATGTCTTCTTGAAACCAACCTCAGGGAGTAATAGATATTGAAAATTTAACGCCATCTTCTGCTCCGACTAGGAGTCGGAAGGGTGGTAGACTTAGAAGTCTAGGATCCACTCCTTCGAGGGGCTCCTCTTCTTCTCATGTAGTTCCCTCTCCTTCCACTATATCTCTAGTTTCTCCGAGGTTTAAGGTTTCTCGGTCTTTGTCTAGAGGTAGAGGTGAACGCCTTCATGAACCTGAAGTTGATGAAATTGTCCCTGCTGAGTTTGTCTTTGCTAGAGATAATCAAGTTCTTGTAGACCAAATTCTTCCCTTGAGAGTGTCGAAAGGTATCCAACCCTTATAACTGAGGGTCGGATTTTCCTTGTTTGTAGGGAGTGTTTTTGGAGGCCTGATTTCCCTGTGTACATTCCGAATAGTAATCAAAGTATAACGTCTTACAAGACGGGATATTCTTTTGTTTATACGTACCGTTTCACTCTAGGGTTTAGACCCCCCATTGACCCTGTCATAATTGAATTCTGCCATTTTTTCAATATCTGCTTAGGACAAGTTGGTCCGCTTGTGTGGCGAGTTGTCGCATGTCTTAGGAGTTTATCTTCTTTAGCCACGGTTCCTTTTACTTTCAACCATCTTATTCATCTCTACTCTCCTACCTTATTTTGTGAAGGGTTTTTTACTCTGACTGCTAGAAGAAAAAGATTGATGGTAACCCCTGGAGATGATAAGGATAGGGGTTGGTACCTCCGGTATGTTTCTATAACCACTGTTGGTTTAGTGGGTGAAGAAAATCTTTCCTTCCCTTAGAAGTGGAATAGCGTACATGAGTATGCTTTAGCTCACATCTATTTACTTTTCCTCGTTCTGACTTGAGATGTTCTATTAACACCGTATCTGTTTCTTCTTCTCTCAGCAATCATGGATACTGTTGAGAATGTCTCCGGTATCTATGATTGGGTAGAAAAATTGTTGTCCGTTGCTCCTTTAGAAGAGAGATCTTGGAAGTACCTCGCTGGGAGGTATGGTTGGCATGTAAAGACCCACGGTAAGTGAAGCTCTTGTTCTTGCTTCTTTCCTTACTCGAGTCTCTTCTTTCTTTGTCGCTTAAATTTTTCCCTTTTAATAGGGTTCTCTGCTCGTGGGGTGTCTGCTTCATCTATCCCGAAGATGTCTTTGGCTCAGTCCCAAGAAATTATTGTTGGTTCATCTTCCTCGAAGAGGAAGATTGGTGAGTCTCGTTCCGTAGAAGAAGAAGAAGAAGATGCTTTAGTACACAGGCCACGGAGAAGGCGAGTGGTTTCAGATGATGAGTTTACACTCTTGACCATGCCTTCCGTGTCTGTGGTTGAGCCTTATATCCTTGAAGATGTCTCACATTCCCCCGTTCATAAGTCTGTGGATTGCCTGTTCCATGAAGGTTTTGTCCTTGCTCCTGACGATGTCCCTTTGGCTGCTGTCTTTCCTGCTTCTTTAAGAGAAGCTGTCTCATCTGCTCCTTTGGCTATTTCGGATTCTGTTGTTGCTTTTCCCGTGGCTTCTCCGGCTCCTCAACCCTCTGTGCCTATTGTTGTTTCATCTCTGCCTGCTTCCATGCCTTTCGTTAGGGAAGTAGGGTCTTCCAGTAAAGAGATGCGGCAGGTGGTAATAGAGGTTCCAGCTGAGTGCAATCTTTTCAAGAAAACGGGTGATCCCAAAGTATGGCTCAAGTCTTTGATTGGTCCCACTGAGAAAGCCAAGCTAGCCAGCCATAATGCTCTTACATGGGTCAATGAAGTTGTTCATACCTCTTTGAAGGTATGATACAGGTTCTCCTCTTTCATTTTTGTACATGAAATTTACCATATCTGATTGGTTTTATTTCTTGTAGATTAATCTTATAGGCATGGAGATTATGAAGAGGATCTCAAATACGGATCAGGAGAAAAAAGAGTTGCATGCCAATGTTGATAATTGGAAAGCACAGTACGATAGCCTAAGGATTGACATGGATGCCTTATAAGAGGAAAAGAGTACCTTGAAGGGGTAGATGAGGCTCATGGCGGCAGAATTGGCAGTAGAGAAGGCTTCTTCCAGTCAGGCTGATAAAGAAAAGAGTGTTCTGGAGTCCTCATTTGCTGAGCAGCTGTCCCGTGCCTAAGAGGAGATTAGAGACTTGAAAAATTTGTTAGGGCAGAAGGAGGAATACTCAGGCGAGCTCGTGCAATCACTCACTCGGACTCAAGAGGACCTTCGTAAGGCTTTAGATAAGGCTCAAACTCTGGAGGAGTCGATTGTACCGGTTGAGGGCCGCCCATGAAGCTGCTGAAGCGGAAAATAACGGTTTGAGAGCTGAGCTTCAAGTATGGGAAAGGTATTATAAGGATCTTGAAGAGGTGGCTGCTGTTGATGTGAGCTGGGCGTATATGAATTCACGCCTTGACACATTGACGGAAATGAGTCAAGAGGGTTTCGACCTTAGTGCTGAAATAGCTAAAACTAAGGAAGCCATGGAGAAGGCTCAACAAGGTCATAACCTTTCTTCACCTGATGGTGAAACTCCAGCCGCTCATGCCTCTTCATCCCTAGTTGCTACCGTTCCTTCTGCCAGTGAAGTCAACCCCCCTCTTGAAGAAGTTTAGTTGGTTAACCCCCCTTTTTTTTCTTTGTCTCAATTGGTGGTTACCCCCAGTCCCATCGGGGGTAAATTTGGATTTCTTTAAAGTCTCCAAATGACAACTTAGGGGCACCTCAATGTATATATAAAAATTCTATACTGCTAAGTATAAGTCAATACTTAGTTTTTGCTTAGCCGTTTTAATATATCAATGCTAGTATGACTTTTGTTGAGTTTCTGTTTCACTCTTTAAGTCTTTTGCATGCTTCATTTTTTGAGGTTTTAGTGTTACCTCTGAGTTTTGCATGTAGAATGCTTTAGATTACTCATACCTTTTTGTAATAGGCACGGTATCATATTAAATGTGTGCCTTTTTATAGTAGGCATAATTTATTGAAGAGGTACCTTTATAATTGACATGAAGAATACGTCTCAACTTTATGATAATGCAATAGGGTGATAGGAATTTTACACATGTTTAAGAATGTTTCCAAGGAAAGTTTTTTGTTTGAACTTCCATGGCATTTTACATGTGTTTGATTATCGTCTAAAACTCATGTTGCAACTGTTTTTGTTTAACAAATTTGATATACTCTTGTATTTCGCAACAGTTTTTTGTAGGTAACAATTTTTCGATATTAATACAAGGGAACAACTGTTTTTTACTAGTAACAGTTTTTATAAAGATTGAGGTTTTTACCTACAACTGTTTTCGTTGGAAACAATTTTCTAATAAGTACAAGGGAAATGTTTTCTTATTCGTAACTATTTTTATTTGATAACAGTTTTCTGAACAAATACAAGGATTTAGATCTTTCATCCATAACTGTTTTATTTGATAATAGTTTTTTTGAGTGAGTACACTGATGATGATCTTTTACCCCTAATTGTTTTTGTTACAACAACTTTGAATAAGTATAAAGATGTACATTTCTTTCTCGTGACTAATATTTTGCCTTTCAACCTGAACATGTTCGAAGGTATTGGCCTTTTGCATTAGGCTTTGTATTTGGATGACTCTTTTGAGCTCTTTCAATTCTTCTCGTATCACTTGTCTCGTTGGGTAGATGGGTCATCAGGATCGAGCTTTTGACTTTCTGATAGTCTTCTTTGCTTCGTCTTAGCCTTCCATACTGTATAGTTCCCCAAGTGTTTGAGCTTTGAAGAATGAGATCTCGAGCACTTGATTATTCCTTCCTTGTGGTCCTTTTTCTGAAAAGGAAAAATACTTCGGACTCGAAGGTATATAGTTTTTTTTATATGATGACTGCTTAACCCTTTGAAACGTCCATCAGAAAGTGGAACCCTAGACCGGAATTGTGTTATTTCCTCGCGTCTTTGCAGGTCTTATATCATCATCTGGTGTCGGGCTAGCTTTATGCCTATCATCTAAAAAATTTAGTAAATTTTTTAAATGTTCAAAATAAAATCGAACGTGTGGTACCTGACCGGGGGTATTTCTTTTCCTTAGAAGTAATACTT
>MDKI01178773.1:0-27467 GCA_005239505.1 Nicotiana paniculata | reverse complement strand
GTTAATTTCATTACTAGGTGTTAATCCTAGTTTAATAGCTTGTTAATTAATTTAAGTCAATGATTTTAATTTCTTAAACTTAGGTTAACTGATTTACTTGAGCTAATTCAACTCAACTACTTTAACTAAAATTAGAGACTTAGCTAATTATTAAACCTAAGTATTTTTAAAATTTTTTGTCACCTTGATTGATTCATGACCGTTCACTGGTTCAGAACCAAGTACTAACCTAATTAATCGACAATCAATCCTAACCTAATTTAACCTATTCAAGTAAGCAGGGAAGCAAATGATCGAAAAGGGGGCCATATCACTTGGGGAAAAACAGTAAATAAATAATGTGGGTAACCTGAATATGAATCAATTAAACTAACTATTTGTAATTAACTTTTAATAGAGAAATAGGCAGAAAATCTAATTAATTAATGATTAACAAAAAATCCTAAAACCTAAACATGGATGCTACCTAATAAAAGCATGCATGACAACAAATCTCGAAGCTAAACTAATTCAGAAGAAAATAGAGAAGAAGACATTAACAGATTGAGCATAATAAAAACATAAATAAAAACAGTGATTAACATGATTTTTGTTTTAATGGTGTATAGAAACAATAAAGAGGAGAGGAGATACGCGTTAAAGGTATTTGGCCGAAAAAATTGAAGGTCGCCGGACCTTGCCGGACTCCGACGGGGTTTGAAAACAACTTCAACCCACATGAATCAATAGCCTTCAACGAGAGCTATCGATCCATGTAGGTAGAAGTTGTTGCAGGTATCTGAGTCAGCCCGCATGGGTGAACTAGGGTTTATGGATTCTTAGATCTAAGATTGGAGGTTTTTGGGGTGGTTTTTGAAGAAACTAGTAACAAGACGGGGTTGAGGGGAGGATGAGGAATAACTGGTGCGAATTTGGGGGCGATTGGAGAAGGTCTGGTGGCCGGACAGCGGTGGAATTCTGGGGCGGCTAGGGTTTGGGTTAGCAAGGCTGAGAGAGACGAAGGGGATGGGGGTGGCTAGGGTTTTGGTGGGGGGTTGGGCTTTGATTAAATGAGGGTATGGGGTGGTTTTCGGACATTTAAATATTAAAAGGGTGGTCAGTTCCCAGTCGTTGGATCAAAGATAGATCAATGGCTGGGATTGGACTTGGCCTAAAACGGTGTCGTTTTGGTTAGGCTGGGGCAGGCCGGGTGTAAGGGATTTGGGCTGGGTTGTTCGTTTGTAGGGATTGGGTTTGGGCCTGGGTAGTTTCAAGCCCAGGTCCGAAATTGGCTTTTTTTTCTCTCAATTAACTAAAGAACCTAAATAAGTCCAAATCTAATTTAATCCAACAAATGTTAGCAATTAATTTTAAACCTTATTTTTCATCTATTTACATATTAATTAAGAATAAAATAACCAATTATATATTCTTAATTAAATCTATGATTTATCGAATAAAATGATTAATTTTTATAGTAATTAGTTATTAAAAATTACATCACGTTAAATACTCATCATTCGTCTATTATTCAATTAATTATAAATAATGACTTCATAATTCCTTGATAATATGACTGCAAAATTTTTAATAATTTTGAAAGATGAATTATGGATATGCAAACAATGCAAGTAATTCACAATTAATTACCGAAAAATCAACAAAAATCATAAAATTCATTGATTTATAGGGATTTTTATAGGATGATACGACGAGCAAAAATCACATGCTCACACCAGTAGTGGAGTATGATCAAAGTCCTGCAGTTATTCAATGGGAAGGGATTAGTGGACCAAAGAAGATGTTCAGATACTACAACATGTGAAGTATGGATAGATCATTTATGAGTAAGGTGGAAGGAAGCTGGAGACAATAAATTAAAGGATAAAAAATGTACCAGATGGTTGGGAAACTGAATAGACTTTAGAAAGTACCGAGACAATTAAACAAAGACAATTTTAGTGAAGTGGAGGAAAAAGAATAGGGTAGTTTGAAGAAACTGATGGAGTGCCAGGAGAAAATACAAAAAGAACCTAGAAATGAAAGACTAAGTAAAGAAGAGAAGGAACTGACCAAGGAGTATGTTTACTGGAAAGAGGCAAAGATGAAGTACCTACAGCAAAGGAGTAAGGTGCAATGGCTCAAATATGGAGACATGAATACTAGGTATTTCCACTCTGTGATCAAGGCTAAGAGAGCAGCAACTAGAGTATTCATAATTCAAAACATTCATGGGAAACAGTCCAAATAACAGAGGAAGTTGCTGATGCTTTCAAGGAGTTCTATGTGAATCTACTAGGCACAAATAAGAAGAACAGAAACCATGTAGTAAGCAGAATAGTATAGGAAGGACCAATGGTATCAGAAGAGCAAAGAGCACAACTGACTAAGAGATTCACACAGAAGGAGGTCAAAGAGGTATTGTGGGGCATAGATGGGACAAAAGCACCAGGACCAGATGGGTATGGAAGTCAATTTTTTTAAAGATAGCTGGTATATAGTTGGTGAGGATGTCACTAAGGTAGTATTGGAGTTCTTTCAATCTGGGAAGATGCTAAGAGATATGAATAGCACAGTAATAACTCTCATACCTAAGTCTTTTCATGCTGCAACAGTGGGAGACTATAGGCCTATAACATGCTGTAATGTAGTATACAAGATCATATCTAAGATGCTATGTAATATATTGAAACTGGTTCTACCAGGTATCATATCACAGAATCAGAGTGCATTTGTGGCAGGAAGGACAATAGTGCAGAATATATTGATATGTCAGGACCTAGTTAGACTATACAACAAGAAGACTACTACTAAAAGCTGATTGATTTAGGTGGAATTAAAGAAAGCTTATGACTCTATTGAGTGGAAGTTTGTAGGGGAGATGTTACATGCACTGAAATTTCCTGGAAGGTTTATAGGTTGGATAATGGAATGCATAACTACAACCAGCTACAACATCAACTTGAATGGAGGATGCTATGGAAATATAAAAGTAAAAAGAGGACTAAGGTAATGGGATCCAATTTCACCCCTTTTGTTTGTAATTTGTATGGAATATTTCACAAGGGTGATGGGACATGTTGCTCAACAGAAAGAATTCAGATTTCATACCAAATGTAAAGGACTAAAGCTGACACATTTATGCTTTGCAGATGACATGATATTATTTAGTGGGGAGTATTCTTATGTGAAGCTCATGTTAAGGGGCCTTATGATCTTCTCAAATGATTCAGGGATGATAGTTAATGCAGAGAAATCCAATATATTCTATGGAAATATGAACATGAAGGAAGTGGAAGACTTGAGTGAGATGACTGGGTATAAGAGGGGGAAGCTACCATTCAACTACTTAGGAGTACCTATATCTCCAAAGAAGTTGAATGCAGTTGATTGTGAAAGACTAATAGACAAGATCCTAATAAGAGTTAAAGGATGGGGGTCCAGAAATATTTCATATGCAGGAAGAACTCAGCTGGTTAATACTGTGCTACTGCATCTACACACTTACTGGGCATCTATCTTCATAATGCCAAAGAAAGTGATGAACGCAATAGTAACAATATGCATGAATTACTTATGGGATGGGAAAGTGATTACTAACAAACCTCCATTGGTAGATTGGGATACTATGTGTAGACCAAAAGAATAGGGGGGATTAGGGATACATGAATGTATGGATTGGAATGAAGCAGCAATAGGGATACATGAATGTATGGCTTGGAATGAAGTAGCAATAGCAAAATATGTATGGAACATTGAACAGAAAAGTGACACTTTGTGGGCCAGATGGGTGAATCACATTTATATAAAAGGGAAGGATTGGTGGCAGTATAAACCACCACATGACTGTACATGGTACTGGAAGAAGATTTGTGATATCAGAGATAGATTCGAAACTGGATATGAACAACAAGGCTGGAAAGGAAAGAATAAATAATACACAGTTAAAGATGACGATAAGTGGAGAAGAGGAGTATCACCTAAATGGCCATATGCTAGATGGATCTGGAACATATTGAATGTGCCAAAACACTATTTCATAGGATGGCTGATTATGAGACACATATTGCTTACAAGGGATCGACTACACATGAGAAGACATGTCTTCTATGTGGTATGTATGATGAAACAATTCAGCACTTATACTTTGAGTGCCAATTTTCAAGAAGAAGTGTGGAGTAACTATGCGGATGGATAGGAGTAAAGATCAACCATCCAGACCAGCATAAGATATGGAGAAAGATAGGAAGATGTATCAAAAGAAGAATATGCAGAGGATTTATGATTTCCATCATAGCAACAATCATGTATGGAATATGGAAAGCAAGGAATGAAGCTCTATCGAACCAAGCAGTGCCAATTCCAGAAAAGATGTGGCAAAGTATCAAAGAAGATAGCAAATACAGATTGCAACTGATAGTAGAAAATAGGAAAAAAGGAATGGATAAATCTTTTGTATAGATAGTATACTATATAGCAAACCTACCTAGTAGGGGTGCATAGAAGTAAGCGTAACGAGAATAGATTATAGTTATAATATGATTACAGACTTATAAATGTCTTTGTCAGGTGGAGATCAATAAAAAAAAATTCATTCACCAAAAAAAAATTAGATCTATGCAGATGCCAATTATGAGCTTTGATTTGAAAAAAGTTAAGAATTTGCAACAGAATGAATATCGTGGGTTACTAATCTAGAAATAAATGAAAAGTTCTACATGCCTTAGGATTGATTGATTTTCTATACAAACGTTGTCTACTATTATGAGTTTTTCTTTTCTTCTAGATAACTAGCTAGAAATTAAGCGGGAAAATGAAACTGCACCACAACATCTACCGCAATACACAAAAAAAAAATACTAGAAAGCACAAGAGCATATCATTCTAAATGAGGCTCTTGACTAAAAATTAAATTGGCTATACCATCAGCTACCAAATTAGCCTCTTGTAGATGTAATAGATTTGAACAATAAAGACCACCCAATTCCGAGCCAAGAGATGACGAATGTCGTTGATAATATTTCCATTCCGATGAGGCATAGACCCTCCAGACCGCACTATTAATACTTTAGTAGCATATATTACAAGAGAAAAGATTCGAAATGATTAATTTGATAAACTGAAACAATCATGATTTAAAGTACTTTAATGCCTTTCAAAGTGTCTAAATTTATCTGCCAAAATTGACTGGTTTCTATTTTGCAAAAATAGTGATTGTCGTAAATTCGTAATCAAACAAATTTTATGACAACTATTCTTCGTTTCCTTGCCCATTTTTTTTCTTTTTCCTAAATTTTCTTGAGGTTGCAAGATCTCTACGTTGGTCTTTTGATATAATAATACGCTATAAAAGGAAAAAACTTGTTTTACCACAAAATTGTAAACAGCCGGGTAAATACTTTAAAACTGTCTTGGAAAATGTTAGTATCCTACATCGGTGGTGGATGTGATAATTTGTCTTCTGTCTAGCTTGTTTTGAACAATTCTAAATAACTTTTGCGTAGGGATGTTCATAAAAATTCGAAAAATTGAATCAAATCGATCAAAGAAAATTGATACTTTTTAGGTTTGGTTTAGTTTTGGTTTTTGATCACGCCCAACTATACCTTATAAAAAGGACAAAGTGGTCGCTGCAAATATATTCCGGTTAACAAATCCGAAGTCGAATCCCACAGAGAATTAACCTGTCAATCACAGCTATTGGACTCATACAAATTCACGCATTTAATCTTCAGAAATATTTAAGTAATAGATTGGATGTTTACTAACTAAATATTACGTAATGAAACTGCAGTGATTAAGAACTAACTACGAACGAGTTGTAGACAAGAATTAGAATGATCTAAGGTTCTGATTTCCCCTATTGTCAGAATCCTTTTCACTATGTTTGCTATAAATTTTCTTAAGTCTTCTCTATCTATCATGAGCACTCTGACTGTTGTAACTCTCTCCCGAGTAATTACAACAATATACTAGACATATTCTCCCGAATTATGCTAGCTAGCCTTAAGTACAACTCACTTAGATCGCACCCAAGGATTCGGTATCCCTAATCCCACCTTTAAATCCTTCGTATTGATCCCTCATATACGTTGGGAGTGATGTTGTTCAACAACGACCTAAATATGCACCCTCTCCCGAGTAATGCACACTAAATAGGAAAAGTTAATTGAGGGCCCTTCAATCAACAACAATAAACATATAGTTGAACAAATAGAGAGAATAATATGGCAAATCTATATTAACGTAACAAGAAATTCATCCTTCAACAGGTTCCATCAAAACTCTAGATTAGGAGTTTAGCTACTCATACTAATGTAAAAAAAATCGCTAATACAATTCATAATCATCAAGTAGAAGTAAGAAGAAGAAGATAAAACTCTTAGAAATTGATTTTGCTTTTTTCCCTTGTTCTTGCCTCTAAAATCTTTTAAAACCAGCTATCTCCAACTTTTGGGCGAGTTTAGGCTTCATATAGGTTTAATTTAGTCGCCTAGGAAATTAAACAATTTCCCCTATGTGTTTCGCTTTTGATCGCCCATCCGCGGCCCCGGATTCGACCGCGGATCCGGCCGCGGATTTTGACTGCCCCACTGCCTCAAGTTCACGAGCTCATTCGCGGCCGTGCACCTGGATGTTTCTTTTCGCTTGCTTTTCTCGCCCCTTTTCACCCGGGCTAACCTTCGATTGGCCTTCCACGCTTCACAATGACTCCAAAACACTCTTTAGCTCCCTCCTAGCTCGAGGTAGCTCCTGCAAAACATTAATTTCTTAATTAGAGCATTTTGTTATCTTTTAACATTCAAACTTCAATAAAGTGCGGCTAAATTAGAATGTAAATAGCGTTTAAATTTCATAAATATAGGCTACTATCAACCCCCCACACTTAAACCATTGCTCGTCCTCGAGCAATAAACCACACTCCCCAAAGGCCTAACTTCACTGAACGACTTCTCTACTCGTCACACCAAGAATATTTCACAAAGAGTGAGTACAAACATCTACACCTCAAGAGTTGACTCCCTCTAGCCAAGAAATTTTCCTAACTGGCTTACTCACTCTAATTCAGAAGTCCAGACTTACCTCTCCTTCATGAATCAAGTGCCTACTCACAACAAAAGAGACTCATTCCACAATCAGTAAAATTCACACACTGAGGAACTTTTAAAAGGAATAGAACTCACTCACCCTCAGAAATGATATTCTTGTGCCACAGAAAACGCACCATAGGCTTGCCCATAATGTACTAATCTACTAATTGAGCTCACTTAGTATAAGATCAAGTAGGACTTTATTTGGATGTAATGTAAGCTGCAGGTGGGGTAGGATATATTTGGATATAAGAGTGACTACACCTCCTAAGCACTTTAATACATATACTTTAACATTCAAACCCCATACTTATGTCAAATCAAACTCCACCTTCACATCAATGTTTATTACCCCATATTTCTTTAAGCACAATTACATCAAGAGTCACCACTTATCAAGGAATATTTTTTTTTCACAGCAATACAATTATTTTTTCCTTTTCTTTCTTTTTCAATTCAAGTGGCTCTTACTTTTTCGAAACAGTGCACCTTTCTCTTTATTTCATTAGTTCCACTCAAAAGCCAAACTAACCACCTCACACTTTAACTTTTACACAATTCATAATAATTAAAGTACTCATGAGAGGTTAGAAGGTTCAAATAGATGGTTAATTCAAACAAATGAGTAAGGCTTGTAATGTGGTTTCCAAAGAAACAAGATTACATGCTCAATGGGGTTAACTATGGTACATAGCAATTAGGTGGGTGGAGTATGTATATACATGGTTCAACAAATAAATGCCTATATCACTTCCCAGACTAAATAAAGACTAACATTTCGCTTTGTAGACACACGGGGCAAGTTCTAGACGTTAAATGTCATGCACAAAATACATCAAGCCTCACACACACATGGAACCTGACTCACTTCAGATTGGGTCATCCGACACTTAACTCAGAGTACTTTAGCCAAATTAAGCACACACAAGTTAAGGCATTCTTACAAGAGTAAACAAATGAGCCTAAGCGTCACACTAAGGTGCTCTCTATATTCAAGGCATTACGAAGTTAAGATATCCTATTCTAATTTTTCCCATATCCCATAAGTTCCTAAAAAAATAAAACTAACTACACCCGGTTCAAATAAAACCCTTGTAAAGAACCGTGGTTTAAAGAAAAACCAAGGGGGAGTTGATATACTACTACAAAAGAAAATCTTTTTGATTTTTTTTTTTGTTCGACTTTAGTCCCTCAAGAAACTCATCGAGTGATATCCATCGTCGGGCCAAGTCGAAATTGATTTATTAAAAGAAACTAAACCACAAAGCTATATACAATATAAAACAACATACCCCAACCCACACTTAAAAAGATGGCATGTCCCCATGTCATAAAAAATAAAGCAAGGTAAGGTAAGGGGACTTCCCTGGTGGATCAGTCCTGGTTGGAGACAGTGCCAGGGTCGAGATGACATGACCGTCCCAACGCACGCAGCTAGCCTATGATTTTCTTTTCTGACTTCGCACTTTGTGTGGCTAAGGTATCAACTCTAGTTCCCAACTACGTGATGGAAGTGCGCAGTCCTGCCATGTCTTGTTCTAGGGCTGTCATGCGCGTGCTCCGTCTGCCCTGGGATGGTCCTGCCTCCTCTGTTGCTTGTTCCTGTGGGGGTGAGGCGTGCCTAGCCTCCTCCTGAACTTCATTACCTTCCTCAGACTCATCAGAGTCGTCATTGTCATTTTCCTCATGTGCCACCGGTTCCTTCCCGATGGTTACTTTGTCGGCTGGAACTTTGCCTCCTTCTTCACCACGCCATCTACACTGGGGTTCTCGGGAACCCTTGCTTCCCGACACAATCTTGTGACAAGAGCTGGGAAGTACAACCCATACCTATTCATTGGTGAGTGGATGAACATTTCCGACTGGATGAGCTGAGCCACATCAAAATCGTGGCCTTGCATAAAGTACAAATCACTGCCGCTCTTGGGCCATTTACCTCTGTGGTGTTATTGGATGGCAGCAATCGACTATTGATTATGTACATCCATCACTTACCCTCAATAGTGAGTGATGATGAATGCAAGATGCTACCAGGAACACATCATACTACCTCTCTGCCTGGTACACAGATAGTTTGGAAAAAGAGATTCCACGTGGTGGGTTCACGCTCCTAAGTCTCATAATAATCTTCAGCCCCATTGAATATCGGTAAGCAATACACTCTTCTGATGGCAGCTAGTGAGGCATCCATCCTCGTTTGTCTCACAGTGCATACCCTCTCCTCATGTTCGGGGCACTTGGCATAGAATTCCCTAACAAGCATCATGTTACCCTCCTCCGGCTCTTCAAAGAAGATGTCTAGCCGGTGCCTGATCAATTCCCAATATATATTTGGGCATTCCACTTGGAGGGCTGCCCTGTCAATTCCTCTTTCCGGTATAGGTTTTTTCGTAGCCTTCAAACTAAAACGTTCTTAGGCCGCTCTGGAAACAAACCTACTATTATCAAATTGGCTTGCGCTGGCTGGTGCCCGTGCTCTGGATGAACTGCCATGCCCACTGGACGAGGCTCCAGTGGTGCGTCTCTTCCGTGAAGGATGCATTGTACCTGACACTACAAACACCACTATTAGTAGGGCGAAGTATGTGAAGCAATGGCAGTTACTCAGACTTCACTCGCACAATTGGTCATAATTTGTTAGATCTCATTGAGGCAAATCAACAAACACCTAGTGTGCACATATATCCAAGGTTACACAAAGCCCCAATTGAATTTTCACACCTCACATCCCAATTCTAGTGGCCTCACACACCATATATACACCACAATCCAACTCCAAGAGAAAAGACCCATGATTTTACTACCCTATACATACACTAGCAAATAAAAGAAGAAAAATCCGCGGGTGAATCCGCGGCCGCGGATCCAAAACAGTATGGCACCCAAAATTCGCGGTCAGATTCCCGGTCCAATTCGCGGCCGCAAATCACCCTCTCCGACCAATTTTTATCTTTTCCTCATTTTACCTCTTCTCGGGTTAATTTTGACTCCCGACTCCTTCCAATGCGCGCAATTCTTGCCCTGCACACTAGTAGTTTGGTCAGAACTGTTCAACATCAAATACAACAACAACAGAAAAAAAAAAAAAAAAGAAAATCACGGGTTGCTTCCCAAGAAGCGCCTGAGTTAACGTCGTAGCACGACGATTACAACAGTTTAATGGGTTGCCTCCCATGCAACTACTGATTTAACGCCGCGTCATGACTGAGTTAAGCACATTTAAGGTTCGCTCGACCTCTGAGGCTCGATCAAATGGATCACTAACACTCCCTTTTATTCATCCATGCCCATATAATGTTTTAATCTGTGCCCATTGACTCTGAATGCGCGAGAGTCATTTTCTGCGGCAATCTCTACAACACCTGTGGGGTGTACTTCTACCACACGAAATGGCCCTGACCATCTCGACTTTAGTTTTCCCGGATATAACCTTAGCCTTGAGTTGTATAGTAATACCGTATCTCCGGGTTTAAAATTCCGCTCAATAATATTTTTATCATGTAACATCTTCATTCTTTCCTTGTACAATCTTGTGCTCTCAAAAGCATGATAGCGGAACTCATCAAGCCATGCAACTCCGTGACTCTACTTGTTCCCGTAGCTTCCATATCGAGATTCAACTGTTTCAGCGCCCACCAAGCTCTATGCTCCAACTCCACCGGCAAATGACATGCCTTCCCAATCACCAACTTGTATGGAGACATGCCAATTGGTGTTTTGAAAATGGTTCGATAAGCCTAGAGTGCATCATCTAAATTTCTTGCCCAGTCCATTCTTAGTGGCATTCACGGTCTTAGTTAACACACTCTTTATTTATCTGTTTAACACTTCCATTTGCCCACTTGTCTGTGGATGATATGGAGTGGCTACCTTGTGGCGTACATCATACTTCTCTAGCAGCTTCTCGAAGCCTCGATTACAAAAATGAGTGCCTCTGTCACTGATTATTGCCCTTGGAGTGCCAAATCGGGTGAATATGTTCTTTCTCTAAAACCCAATCACCCCCTTTGCATCATTGGCAGGGAGTGTTGCAGCCTCCACCCATTTGGACATGTAGTCCACAATGACGAGTATGTACTTGTTGCCATATGATCTGACGAAGGGCCCCATGAAATCGATTCCCCATACATCAAACACTTCGACCTCCTAAATTGGGTTCATAGGCATCTCATGTCAGCGGGAAATATTCCCGGTTCGCTGGCATTCATCATATTCCTTTACCCACAAATGTGCATCTTTGAACTGTTGGCAAGTAGAATCCTGCCTCCAAGACTTTCGCAGCTGACCTTACTCCCCCGAAATGCCCACCGTATGGTGACGCGTGACATGCCTTCAAAATAGAAGACTGGTTTATCTCGGGGATTCATCTCCGGATCATGTTGTCAATACAAATTCTGAACAGATAAGGTTCATCCCAATAATACATGCGGCAATCACGGAAGAAGTTTTTCTTTTGGACAAAGGAAAGGTCATAAGGAACAATACTGCTCGCCAGAAGCTTGCAATGTCTGCATACCATGGCGCTTCCTCGAGACTTGTGGCTAGTAGTTTCTCATCTGGAAAGGTTTCCAGAATCTCTTCTACCTCAACCGCTTTCTCAGCTCCTTCTAGTCTAGACAAGTGATCAACTACTTGATTTTCCAATCCCTTACGGTCACGGATTTCCAAGTAAAATTCTTGCAACAGTAGAACCCAACGAATCAGGCGCAATTTTGACTCTTTCTTCTCAATTAGGTACCTGAGAGCAACATGATCAGTATAAACAATTACCTTCGAGCCTATCAGGTACGATCTGAACTTGTCAAACGCGAACACCACTGCTAGCATCTCCTTCTCGGTCACAGTGTAATTGAGCTGGGGTCTACTCAGAGTTCTACTTGCGTAGTATATCGAATGCATGATTTTATCTTTTCGCTGCCCAAGAACTGCTCCCACAACATAGTCACTTGCATCACACATCAGCTCAAATGGTTGCTCCCAGTCAGGGAAACAATGATAAGTGTTGTTACCAATCTCTTCTTCAATTCCTCAAATGCTACCCTGTAGTCATCAGAAAATACAAAAGGGTGATCTTTTTCAAGCAATTTACACAAGGGATTAGCAATTTTGGAAAAATCTCTTATAAATCTCCTATAGAATCTGGCGTGCCCAAGGAAACTCCTGATTTCTTTGACGGAAGTGGGTGGTGGAAGCTTTGCTATCACATCAACCTTTGCACGATCCACCTCAATGTCCTTACTTGATACTAAGTTCCCCAAGACTATACCTTCCTATACGTGGCACTCTTCCAGTTGAGCACTAGATTTTTCTCGATACACCTCTTCAATACTCTTCTCAAGTTCTTAAGTCAATTATCGAATGAATTCCCCATCACTGAGAAATCATCCATGAAAACCTCCATTATTTCCTCCACCATATCCGTGAAGATGTCCATCATGCACCTTTGGAATGTGGCAGGTGCATTGTATAAGCCAAAACACATTCACCGAAAAGCATAAATTCCATAAGGGCAGGTGAACGAGGTTTTCTCTATATCTTGTGGTGCAACAGAGATCTGATTATGCCTCGAGTACCCATCCAGAAAGCAGAAGTGGGACCTTCCTGCCAATCTATCTAACATTTGATCAATGAATGGAAGTGGGAAGTGGTTTTTTCGGGTAGCCAAGTTCAACTTCCTGTAATCCATATAGATTCGCCAACCTATGACTGTTCGTGTAGAGATCAATTCTTTCTTCTCATTTTTCACTACTATCATACCTCCCTTTTTTGGTACACACTGAACTGGGCTAATCCAGTTGCTGTCAAAGATAGGGAATATGATTCCCACATATAACCACTTAATCACTTCTTTCTTCACCATTTCCTTCATGTTGGGTTCAGCCTTCTTTGATGTTCTCTGGAAGGTTTGTTCCCATCTTCCAGTAAAATCTTATGCATACAGAAGGCCGGGCTGATACCCTTGATGTCTGCAATGGTCCACCCAATTGCATTCTTGCACTCCGTCAGTACCTGCAAAAGCTGTTCTGCCTGCACATCTACCAAACTAGATGAGATAATAATAGGTAAAGTCAAGTTAGGTCCTAAGAATGCATACCTGAGATGAGATGACAGTGGCTTCAGTTCCAACTTTGGTGGCTTTTCTATCGATGGCTTGACTGGGGGAGTTTTTCTTTCCTCTAAGTGCATGGGCTCAAATTCGAGCTCCCTCTTCCAAAAACCTTGGCCTTCGAGAGCAAGTACCCACTCTGCCAAGTTTCTCCATTGGCTTCATCTAGGTTCATGAGACAAGCTGCTAGAGGGTTTTTAGTGTTCAATGTCTCATTTTCCTCCTCCAAAATTACATCCATGGCATCTATTAGTGAGCAATTGGAGAATTCACTTGGTCGCCGCATAGATTTCTGCACGTTGAATGTTATCTCTTCATCATTTAATCTCATTTTTAGCTCTCCAGTTTCGCAGTCAATTAGAGCTCTCCCAGTGGCCAAGAACGGTCTTCCCAAAATTATGGTAATTTCCTCGTCAACCCGACAATCAAGAATGAAAAAATCTACTGAGAACACAAACTTCCCAACCTGCACTAATACATCATCTAAAATACCAGAGGCCCTCTTCACTGTCCTGTCAGCCAGCTGTAGTAACATGAACGTGGGTCTAGCTCTTCCAATCCCTAGCCTTTTGTAGATAGCCAGGGGCATAAGGTTTATGCTTGCCCCCAAATCACACAGTGCCTTAGCAAATGCAGAGTTGCCTATTGTGCATGGAATTGTGAAACTCCCTGGGCCAGACAGCTTCTCAGCAATGGGTCTCATCACAACAACACTGCAAGTCCGACTCAGTGTAACCATGGTCAAGTCTTGAAAGTCGAACTTGTGGGACATCAAGTCCTTCATCATTTTCGCATAACTAGACATCTCCTTTAAAGCATCAATCAATGGAATGTTTACCTGAATTTGCTTTAACATCTCCAAGAATTTCTGTATTGCTCATCTTTCTGATACTTGGACAGTCTCTATGGGAATGGTGCTGGAGGTCGCTTCTTCCCTGTGATTTGGTTTTTTTCTTGTTCAGGCACTGCCTCCACTATCATTTCCTGTGCTATCTCAGTCTCTTTCACAACCTCTTTTTCTTTGTTGGCGTCCTCTTGTGCATGTTGTACCGTCACCTCAGTCAACCCTGCTGAATCATCTACCTCAATGGGTACTGGCACCAGTGTCTCGGTAGGTATGCTCTCGTGAGCAATTTCTTGCTCCAGGTCTAGGTCTCTACCATTTCGTAGCCTCACTGCCATTAGCTGTTTTGGCCCCTGCTCCTTTGGATTGATTTGTGTGTCTGCAGGTAACGTCCCCTAGGGACGATTATTCAGAGCCATCGAAATCTGTCTCAATTGGATATTCTTTATTATTGACTCATGTGAGTCTACTCTTTTACTTTCCTAGCACCCAATCAATTGTTGCATCATTCCCTCGAGTCTAGCAAACCCATCTTCGTGTCTCCCAGTGTGTTGTTGTGAAGGTTGATGATAAAGCTGCTTCCGATTCTGATGGTTGTAGCCTTGTTGCCTTTGGTAAGGCACCACTTGACCTTGAGGTCGCATGGCCCCAATATTGTTGCTATTGTGTGATGTTGCGGGGTTGATCTATATTGTTAATTCTGCTGACCCCAATTCAGACCACCTGGTCTCTGTCCCCCGTAGTTGTCCACATAATTCATGTTCTCCTGATATTGTTGGTGATCACCTTCCGCACTCCACGAGAAAATATATGGTTGATTAATGCATGATGTATATAAACCCCCATTAGTTGCATCAACTATGTGTACTTGTTGTTTTTGGCCTGATTCATCAACCTTTTTGGTGAGGATGCTCATTTGTGTTATTAGAGTGGCCATATTTTCAGCTATGGAGTTAGCTGGGTCTAAGGTCACTGAGTGAACCACATGAGTGATTGTAGCGTTTCTTGTCGTCCATCCTGAGTTTTGTGCCATCTTGTCAAGTAAGATCTTGCTTTCTCTGAATGTTTTGCTAAAAAAATGCTCCACCTGCTGAAGCATCAGCATTAGCTTTCAAGCTATCTGCCAAACCCATGTAAAACCTCTGCCCCAACATCTGCTCCGGAATACCATAGTGTGGACACAACACCAGCATCCCTTTGAGCCTTTCCCACGTTTCCTGTAATGTCTCTGTTGGTTTTTGCCTGAAGCTCAATATCTCATCAATTTGCTGAGCAGTCTTATTGGGTGGGTGAAATTTTTTCACAAATTTCTTGACTAATTCCTCCCAATTAGTGATGGAGTTTATGGGGAGTGAATTAAGCCAAGTCTGATCCGCTCCCGTCACTGAGAATGGAAACAACAACAGCCTTATTGCTTCCGGTGTCACATTATGTTGTCTTTGTGTGGCACAGATTGACAGGAAATTCTTCAGATGTTGTTGAGGATCTTCAATGTATGACCTTGAGAACAGTCCCTTGTTCTGCAACAGATGAAGCATGTTATTTGTGATTTGGAACGATTCAGCTTGTATCTGCGAGACTACAATTGTGGTTGCTATATTATCGGCGGCGGGTTGCGCCCAATCGTACAATGATGCTTCTGGCACAAGAGGCACCACCACCTGTTCGATTGGGTCATTCACGTTATCCCCATTGTTCCTGTTGTTTGGATTTTCTATTCCGTCATCCATGTCTGGTTCGATTTGTTCTATTAGGTTCTGTTGTTGTTTGCCTTTATTGTTTGCACGATTCAGTGCCTTGAAAACTTTCCCAGGATTTGATAACGCTTCGAACAATTCACCAGTTCTTGAGGAGTTTCTAGGCGCACCTGTAACACCCAAGACTACAAATGTTAGAATTTCAATATATTCAGTTTAGATTGAAGAAAATTGACTACACTAACAATTTTTTGCACTTCTTTTAACTGCAATTAATAACACCGTTAATTCCCCAGCAACGACACCAAAATTTGATCACGCCCAACTATGTCTTATAAAAAGGACAAAGTGGTCACTACAAATATATTTCGGTTAACAAGTCCGGAGTCGAATCCCACAGGAAATTAATCTATCAATCACAGCTATTGGACTCACACAATTTCACGTATTCAATCTTTAGAAATATTTAAGTAATAGATTGGATGTTTACTAAATAAATATTATGTAATAAAACTGCAATAATAAAGAACTAACTACAAAAGGGTTGTAGACAATAATTAGAATGATCTAAGGTTCTGATTTCCCCTATTGTCGGAATCCTTTCCTCTATGTTTGCTATAAATTTGCTTAAGTCTTCTCTATTTATCATGAGCACTCTGACTGTCGTAACTCTCTCCCGAGCAATTACAACAATATACTAGACATATTCTCTCGAATTACGCTAGCTAGCCTTAAGTACATCTCACTTAGATCGCACCCACGATTTCGTTATCCCTAATCCCACCTTTAAACCCTTCGTATTGATCCCTCATATATGTTAGGAGTGATGTTGTTCAACAACGACCTAAATTTTCACTCTCTCCCGAGTAATGCACACTAAATAGGAACAGTTGATTGAGGGCCCTTCAATCAACAACAATAAACATATAGTTGAACAAATAGAAAGAATAATATGGCAAAACTATATTAACGTAAAAAGAAATTCATACTTTAATAGGTTCCATGAAAATCATAGATTAGGAGTTTAGCTACTCATACTAATGCAAAACAAATCACTAATACAATTCATAATCATCAAGTAGAAGTAAGACGAAGAAGATAAAACTCTTAGGAATTGATTTTGCTTCTCTCCCTTGTTCTTGCCTCTAAAATATTCTAAAACCGGCTATATCCAACTTCTGGGCGAGTTTAGGCTTCATATAGGTTTAGGCTAGTCTCCTAGGAAATTACACAATTTTCCCTGCGTGTTTCGATTTTGACCGCCCGTCCGCGGCCCCGGATTCGACCGCGGATTTTTACTACCCCACTGCCTCAAGTTTGCGAGCTCATTCGTGGCCCACTTCGCGGCCGCGCACCTGGATGTTGCGTTTCACTTGCTTTTCTCGCTCCTTTTCGCCCGGGCTAACCTTCAATTGTCTTTACACGCTTCACAATGACTCCAAAACACTCTTTAGCTCCCTCCTAGCTCGGAGTGGCTCTTGCAAAACATCAATTTCTCAATTAGAGCATTTTGTTATCTTTTAACATTCAAACTTCAATAAAGTGTGGCTAAATTAGAATGTAAATAGCGTTTAAAATGCATAAATATAGGCTACTATCAGTTTTGAATTTTAAAAATCGATCAAATTTGATTCGGTTTCGATTTTAACCAAAACATAACCGAAAAAAATCAAACCAAATCGACTATTGATGTGTAGCTATATTTCATGGTTTAACACATTATTAGCCTTGTATTTTATACGCTTTAATGATAAAATACACTTTAATTGCGCGTAATGAAGTCCATTTTATGTGTAGGTGAATTGGAGATGAAAGTAGAGCAAAAAAGGATACTTAAAAGTCGAAAGCGTGCTCGGGAGCAATTGAAAAGGAGAAGTTGGCGAAGCCAGGCCTAGAGTAGTCCTTATATCTGGCGACGCCAGGCTTGCAGCTGGCTAAAGACCTGGAAAGGCGAGCTCAAATACCAGCTTGACCAGGCTTTATGCCTGGTGACGCCAGGCCTTGGGCGAGGTCCACCAGGCGTTAGGCCTCGTGAAGCCAGGTCTAGGCATGCACAGTCTGAGTTTTGTTGACTTATTTCGTCTCCGGGTTTGACTAGGAATTGTCCTACACATTTAGGTCTTTTTCTAAACATATAAATAGACCTAAATAGGTCACTTTTGAGGACTTTTGCAACCGTAGGCAAGGATAGCTCATAGAACAACCGCCGGGAGTTAGAGTCATCAATTTCTACATGCCTTTATCTTTACCTTGTATGTTAATTATGCAAAATACTTTGGATATTGTTACTATGATTATGAGTAGCTAATCTCCTAGTCTACGGTTTTGATGGAACCTATTGAAGGATGATTTTTCTTGTTACGTTAATATAAATTTGCCATAGTGTTTTCTCTATTTGTTCAACTATATTATTATTGTGGTTGATTGAAGAGCCCTCAATTAGTTGTGCCTATTTAGTATGTATTACTCGGGAGAGAGTGCATATTTAGGTAGTTGTTGAACAACATCACTCCTAGCGTATATGAGGGATCAATACGAAGGGTTTAAAGGTGGGATTAGGGTTAACAAAACCTTGGTGCGATCTGAGTGGGTTGTACTTAATGCCAGCTAGCGTAATTCGGGAGAATATGTCTAGTAAATTGTGATAATTACTCGACAGAGTTTTATGCCAATTAGAGTGCTTATGGTCGATAGAGAAGACTTAGGCAAATTTGTAAAAAACGTAGCGGAAAAGATTCCGACAATAGAGGAAATCACAACCTTAGATCATTCCAATTCTTGTTTACAAATCGTTCGTAGTTAGTTATTAATTATTGCATTTTCATTACGTAATATTTAGTTAATAAAAACCCAAATTGTTACTTAAATATTTCTGAAGATTGATTGCGTGAATTTGTGCGAGTCTAGTAGATGTGTTTGATAGGTTAATTCCCTGTGGGATTCGACTCCGGACTTATTAGCCGGAATATATTTGCAACGATCGCTAAATCCTTTTTATAAGGCATAGTTGGGCGTGATCAACTATAAAAGTAGCTATTTAAATTAATTATTACACTTATATATATGTATATTTTTATATAAGGTTTCTAAAATTTTATAGTACATATTAATCATTTATATTTTTGGTCTAGTTCTTTGCTATTATAATAATCTAATTCTTTGCTTTTACATTTGAGTTTAATTTGAATTGTAGTTTTTTTTTGCTAAGTATAAGAATTTATTTCGTATTAAAATAATCAATTTTTAATTTAGTACTTTAATTATTCATCACTATTTGATTCAATTATCATCGATATATCTTTGTTAATGATAGATTTCTCAAAGAGCAATTGATTGATAATATTACGTTAAAAATATAGCCACCGGAATATGCGTTTGATAGTGTATGTCTCATATTTTAGAAAAAAAACCGACGAATAACCGAAAAAATAAAAAAAACCGATAAAAACCGAATCAAATTGATCGATAAAAAACCGACTTAATTGGTTTGGTCTGGTTCCAATAATTAAAAAATCGACTTACTTGATTTGATTTCTTTTTAGAGAAAACCCGAACCATATCCCACTCCTCCTCAGATCAGACTGGGCTGCATTGCCACCCCTACTTTTGTGGATTGAGTTATGCCATTTTCTTGCCATGGTATGGAAACCAGACCTATTTCCATGCTACAGTTACCAGACCCGGGCGTGCAAAGGGGTATGTATTAGCATCTCATATGGATGATGAGTGTGGCAATTTGACAATTCTCACGTTATAAGTGAGTTTTTAGGGTTGAGTGAAATCACAGATCTATATGTTATAAAATATAAAAAAGAAGAACGAAAGTGATATCCTTTCACATATATAAAACCTTTTATATTGTACTATTATACAATTCTGTTCTTGTAAAAGCGTAACGGAGATTTTCAAAAAATGTAAATATAGACTGTATTTTAATTCCCTAATTAATTCGTTTAGTTGCAGCTCTGATCTACAACATATGGTCTTTGTAGTTAACACGTAGTTTGCGTTTTAGTATTTCTTCTAAGTTTCTTTTCCCGAAAACTAATGCGTTTACGGGGGAAAAAAACTAATGCGTTTGGAGATCTCGTTTGAAATGTTCTCGTCCAATAAATCACATATATTTGGTGTAGACATATTATTTTAAAGCTATGGTTATAGACATCTGTGTTTTTTTTTAATCGACTGTTTGCAGACAGAAAAATTTGAATACACAAAGAAAAAAAAAAAGGAAAACAGAATACAAAATAACCTTCTCGTGTAACAATAAAATGAAATGAAATATAAACTCTCTCTCTTCGGAAAATGAAGAATAGATAGATCCTTATTTTGACATGAGAAAAAGAAAAAACTATAAAGTATGTATCTTTATAAGAATAATTATAAAATTCTCAAATGAGAATTATAATAAAATTTCTGACAATTTTAGAAATGAAAGAGATGAAGAAATTAAAATGAAACAAATACAAAAACAAGAACAAAAAAATATGTAACAAGATGCATATGGATATGGATGTAACAAAAAAGATTATAATATAATCTCATGAACATGTATATTATATTTATAATTATTTCTTGGTAAGCTTGTTCTTGTTATACTTAACCTTGAACCAATTGGCACTAACACTGGCTCCTTCTTTAACTTTCCTCATTCCTGCAGAAGCTGCTATTTTTGTTTTCTCCATTCCTACTTCAAATTTCTCACTTACCCTCCGAGAAAGCTTCGGTTTATTGCCGAGTCTCTTTGGATCAGCAGGCTGAGGATTTGCATTTTTGGTATTTGATTCCCATGTACTTTCAAGACTCATTGCTTTGAGATTTTTTTCTTCTTCACCACCTCAAGAAAAATTATTTTTCTTTTTTCCTTCAAAGGAGAAGGGGGTGGAGAAGGAAGAAAATTATTGTTGGGGAATAGTTTTTTGCCTTTGATTAATTTGTTGGTGAAGAAGTTGAGATCTCTTTTTATGTATGGAGAAATGGATGGCTCACGTTATGGTAGTTTGGTTGAATGTACACTCCTCAAATTGATGTTTCTTCTTGTAGAAGAAAAAAGGGAGGAATTTTGTGGAATTTTTCAGTTTTTGTTTTCTTGATCCTAATATTCCTTCCGTTCTGATTTATGTGAACTTATTTCTTTTTTCGTCTGTTCTAACAAAAATGACTCATTTTTAAATTTGAAAACAATTTAGCTTAATTCCACCTTTAATGAGAAGGTTTTACAACCACACAAATAGTCTGAGCCCTATTTTGACTTGTTTAGGACCACAAATTCTAAAAGTTTTTTTTCTTCTTAAATTCCGTGCCCGCTTAAAATGGTTCATATAAATTGGAACAGAGGGAGTAATATTTTTCCCTTTTATATACGGTCTAGGGTCTGTCAATAAGAAAAAAGAGAAAGAAAAAGAGAAGGCTAATTTTGGAGAAATTTTTCGGTTGTTTTTTTACTTTATATGTTCTTTTTTAATTATGGTAAGTTTAAACACTCGTGTACAATGTTTTTCAAATGGGAATTCTAGAAGAACTTATTTGAATTCGAAGGTCAGGTCATATTGGAAAATAGCCATTTGAATATATTCCAAGCTCAAGTTGTTCAATGCTGTAAAGATCAGGCATTGTTTTCTTGAAATTGTCGAATGGTTTTTATCACGATCTCCGTCTATGTGGTGAAACTTTTAAAATCGGATTATTTTTTTAAAATCTTGGATTTCTATAAAGTACTTCCCGATAGTAACAGTTTGTAATTTTGCCTATATAATTTTAAAAGTGTTTTTAATTTGTTAGTTAATTTATATGGAAACAATTTGTGTTGGCCAATACTTATGAAAATATATGTGAAGGTCAAATTTGAAAAGTAGACATGTTAATGTTCACTTTACCATAAGTATTATTTAAACATATAACTAATTTAAAAATATTTATTAAGTCATGTTATTTTAATTAGAATGTAATGTAACGTCACAAAATAGAGAGATAGGGACAAATACGCCATATAATTAATCATTCCTGCATATATTGATTATGTCATAATTCCTTATTTATTAAAGTCATAATTATATAGGAATAACATATTTTCGTCCTTGAGGAAGAAATGCGTTTTGAAAAAAAAGAAAAAGAAATGGGTGGCATAGGAACAACTAGTAATTTTTCTGTATTATAATGTCTCTTTCTCTTCGGCAACTCTTTCGTAGATAGCGAAATCAGTTAAAATGTATTAAAATTAATTTCACTTCTAGAATGTCAAGATCATTAACGAGCCTATAATGAAAGTGAAACATCATCGCTGACAAATTAACGAAGTCTACATGTTCCATTCTTATCCTAATTTTGAATTTACTTTCATCATGTTCTTTCTTTCTTCAAGTGAAAAAAGAAATGATTAAAAAAAATTCTCCGTCTTGATTTATAATTTAATATCTTATGGTGTTTGAATATTAAGGGGTCGTTTGATATAATGAATAAATAAAAATATTTTTGGTACAAAAATTAGTACCGTCTTATTTCTTAATTATGAGATAAGTTATTCTAGGATTAAAAATAGTTTCGAGATAACTTATACCTGCCAGATGGTGTAATAATAATATCAGAATAAGTTATCCCAGGATAAAACATAATATTAGCAATCTCAAAATTAATGAATTCATTACTCAGATGATCGCTCAAATCACAAGTCTCAACTATTTCTATTGCACACAAATGATCATTTAACTTGAATTATCAAATGCTCCGGCACTGGCACTAAAAATATCCCAACATAATTAATTCACACATAACTAATCTTCGAACCTAACGACCCCTAAAAGAGAGAGCATTAAGAATATCAAACGCCGTAGGGGGCAAAGCTAAAGCGAAAATATGCCGAACCCAAAATTGACCACAAATACGAGCAAAAGAATCTTCTATAATAGACGTCTTCCTCTGAAAATTCAACTCAGATACCAAATAGTAGAAAGGAATTTCTCCCATTTTCGTTCATTTTGGAATTTCAACCTTCAAAAGAAGCTTCTCTAATTAAATCAATTCCCATGACTGGTTTAAAAAATTCAACAGTCCAATTAGTACTAAGTTTATCGACATTTTTGGTCATAAAACTTGTATTCGTTTATAAATAGGGCCAACCTAAACATACTCTTTTCTCATCAAATCCCAAACAACAAATCATTCAACCAAGAAAAAGTAAAACAAAAAACTTTCTGCCGTCTGTCTTTTTTCTGTTCCTTAAATTTGGAGAAATTCAGAATTCATTTTTATGGCAGGGAACAATAGCTACACGGCATACAATTCGTATGAGACATCATGGGCAGATCAATGGGATCCAAAGCCAACTTACGAATACAAGAGTTATAATGATAACAAGAAAAGTGGAAGCGGATCATCTAAAATTTCTAGCAAAGTTGGAGATACTTTTGGAAAAACAAAATCTGTAGCTTCAACTGGAGTCAAGAAAGTAAAAGCAGGTGCTTCTGCTGGTTTTCATTGGATTAAAGACAAGTGTCATAAGCCTGCTGCCCAAAAGCATTAGTACTCTTAACTTTATAAACATGTTTTCATTACATAATTCTGTTTCAATTGTTTCATTGTTTGGTATTCATTAATTTGTATTTAGCAATATTCCTTTTTTTTTTTTTTTTACTTGTTATTGTTTTGCGTATAGAATAAATGATGTAACATAGTTGTGTCAATTGGAACATCTCATTACCAAGGGCATGTGGACTCAAAGGGTACTTTTTATGATTTTATAATTTTAACTTTATCATCTTGATAAATGAAACACATGAGAATTTCAAGGAGACGAAGAACCATTTCATAGTACACTAAAAATATTATAAGTATTTTTCTTGTAAGGCAGGTTTATAGCCCCTTCTCTGCTCCTTCATATCACTTTGTATACATGAAAAAATACCGAATCCGAAAATCAGATAAGCTTTTTCAAAAAGATGAATGTGAAATTATTATGATATAATTGACTTAAGTGTATGGCTTGCCGGAAGTTATTTTCTAGTATAATTGTCATGACCCAAAATCCAATTAATCGTGATGTCACCTAACCTCAATCCGCTAGGTAAGTCAATTAACCACTATTAAATTTAATGAGATTTGTTGAGATAAAGGAATGATAAAATAACTGAACATTTATATATTTCTCAAGGACTAGTTTTACAAATCATGAGCTTTTAAGAATTAGAATTTACAAAGCTGGTATGAAATAAAGTACATCATCTGTTTGAAATATACATGAATTCTAAAGCTACTAAGATCAAGAGGCAGTTGTGACCAAAACGCAGGTGCATCTTCAAATCCAGCTCCTGTTGTACGCAGCAGCATCAACATCCAACATCTGCATGTAAGGTGCAAAAGTGTAGCATGAGTACAACCGACCCCATGTACTCAATAAGTAACAAACCTAACCTTAGGTTGAAAGTAGTGACGAGCTGGAACAATGGTCAGAGTCCAACACCAATAGCCAACAATAGTTCATAACAACATAATAAAAGTGATAAAAGAAGTAACTCAGAGATATAATGCTCATCTCGTTCACAGTTCCGAAAAAAATAGGAATACTTTTCAAGTATATCAGTGAAAATCCAAATCTTTTACCGAAATCACCAAAATATGAGTAAGTTTGAAAAACTGTGATTTTTTCCCAAAACATTCAACAGGTAAATGTTTCATTTTCAAATGGCATGAGGAAAAATACATATCTACGCCTATATGTCAATGTGTATGTAAAGTCATGAATGACGCAATACCATACACCATGAGGAAAAATGTATCTCTATGCCTTTATGTCAAGTGTGCATGTCAAATGCGATGCAACTTAGTGATAAAACCACATGCATACTCTTAGAGTACCAATTAACTCACTCAGTCCTAACAGTCAATCATTCCTCCCAATCACTCAATCCTCCCTGTCACTCAACACTTGTTCTCGGCCTCGCTGTTGCACTCGACACTCGCACTCAGTAGGTACTTGCGCTCTCTGCGGGTGTGGAGACTCCGGGTAGGGGGGTGGGGCAAGATCCAACCTAAGCGCTATAATAATCCAATCATGACATGAATCAATAAACCTGTTGCGGCGTGCAACCCCATCCTATCATGAATCAATAATACCAGCTACAACGTGCAGCCCAATCCCATTAATATCCTCACAATCAGGCCATCGGCCTCACTCAATCATCAATCTCTCTAGTCTCTCGGGCTCACAATGTCATGAAAATCAACCCAAAATGATGATGTAATGTATCAATAAATGGTACTGAGACTAAGATATGATATGCAAATGAATGCGTATGACTGAGTATGTAATTGCAATGTACCCAAATAACTCAACAACATAAATGACCTCAGTGGGTCCCAATAGAATAAGCATATAGCCTAGAAATGATTTATAACATAGATCACAACTCAATACTCTAGCACATAGAAATGTCATAGATGCAAATAAGTTTAGGTAACTACACAGTACCACAGAAAGAACCGAGTCATAATTCACACGGTGCACGCTCACACGCCCGTCACCTAGTATGTGAGTCACCTCAATACCAAATACAAATCACATTTATTCAGGGGTTCATACCCTCAGCACCAAGTTAGAAGTGTTACTAACCTTGAACAAGCCAAATACAATACCGAGCAAGCCAAGCGATACTCTAAAAATGCCATCCCGCACGCACCGACCTCCGAATACTTGGAACTCGGCAAAGTAACTCAAATACATCAATAATGCCTAAGGAAACAATTCCAAATGATAAAGGTCAAATATTTAATCAAAAGCCCAAAGTCAACTAAAAAGTCAAACCTGAGCCCGCAACTTAGAACCCGAAAAAACTTATAAAATCTGACAATCCATTCGATTACGAGTCTAACCATACTAGTTTCACTCAAATCCGACTACGAATCAATGTTCAAAACTCAAAAATTCACTCTATGAAACTTTAGACGAAACCCCCCAATTTCGCTCTTGAAATCCTCAATCAAATGTCAAAAACGAAGATAGATTCATAAAATAAAATCAAAATCGAGTAAAGAACACTTACCCCAATACAAATGGTGAAGATCGCTTCAAAAATCATCTCAATCCGAGCTCCATAGCTCCAAATATGCAAAATGGCTGAAAACCCCGAAATTGGATTTAATAGAGTCTGCCCAGCTATTACACTTTGCAAACGCGGTCAATTCCACGCATTCACATAGAATAAATCCTACCAGCTAAAACTTCCTCTTTCGCGATCGCACCATCACTATCACGAATGCGATGATTATTCTCCTAGATCTACGCGATCGCATTCAACACTTCGGGATCGCTAAGAACAAACACCTGACATCTTCAGGCCTTCCTTCCTTCTACGTGAATGCGTTACTAGACTAGAGAACGCGCTGAACATTTGCCTCAACCTTTGCGAACGCGTATGAGAACTCGGGAACGCGATGAACAACTTTTCCCCAGCCATCAAATAACTCTATATGATCGCGATTAACTCTACGCGATCACAAACAAGGAAACCAAATGCTCAGCAGAACCAACAATGCAAAAATGAAGGAAAATTATTTGAATTCGATCCAAAACACGCCCGAGCCCCTCGGGACCATGTCCAAACATTCCAACAAGTCTCATTCCATAACATGGACCTACTCGAGGCCTCAAATCACGCATAACAACATCGAAACGATGAATCACACCTCAAATCAAACTTCAATGAACTTTTCAAATTTCAAACTTTCGCCAATTAGCGCCGAAACCTTCTAGAAATATCCGAATACGAATCTGTCACGACCCCAAATCCTAACAGGCCGTGATGGAGCCTATCATGGAACTAGGCTAGCTAACCATCACCTTACTACACAATTACTCTTATTTTAACAATTCATAATATAGCAAATAACAGCGGTCATAGCAAAGAATTTAATTATATAAGTCTAGCGCCCCCAATAATGACCTAACAACTCTAAACAACCTCCCAGAACTGGAGTCAATAGTCATGAGCATCTAACAGAAAATAAAACTAACTCTGCTAAATATAATATATCTCAGAATCCAAAACTAGGACTAAGTAGGAGGGGAAGTGGAGAAGTTGTGGACGCTGGCAGCTACCTCGAATCCCCTGTACTGCTACTATCAATTGAACAGCTACTGCTGCGATCTAGTACCTAGATCTGTGCACAGGGCACAGGGAGTAATGATGAGTACGCCAACTCAGTAGCAATGAAAAGAAATCATAGTCTGAGAATATAAAGCACACAAGACAGATACACAATTTTGCAAAAGCCAGTAAACACCAAGTAACCATGTAGTATTCATCAAATATATAAGTTCGAAATCAGTTTCCAGAAATCCTTTGAAACAAGTGTAATATCAGTGTATCTCAGTAAAAGCTAGTTTGAAAACGAAGTAAATCATAGTTCGAAAAATTTAGTAAAATCATCATAAATCTGCCCCTCGGGCCAAATCATTTCTTGTAACCATTGCCCATCAAGCATCCTCACCATCACTCGGTAACATTAGCCCATCAGCCCTCACAGTCACTCTGTAACATTAGCCCATCAGGCATCCTCACAGTCACTCTGTAACATTAGCCCATCAGGCATCCTCACAGCCACTCTGTAACATTAGCCCATCAGGCATTAATCATCACTCAATCGGTACGGGCACTCACTGGGGGTGTGTACAAACTCCGGAGGGGCTCCTACAACCCAAGCGCAATATATATCAAGCCGCCTCACGGCATAAATCACTCACAATATAGGCCCGCAGC
>MDKI01166695.1:0-12655 GCA_005239505.1 Nicotiana paniculata | reverse complement strand
GATAATACCGTTAAGTCCCCGGAAACGGCGCCAAAATTTGATCACGCTCAACTATGTCTTGTAAAAGACTAAGCGGGCGTTGTAAATATAATCCGGAGTATTATGCCCAGAGTCGATCCCACAGGGAATTTACGTATCAATTAAGTTTATAAAATACTAAACTGTTGCTTAATCAAGTTTCTCAATATTTTTGAATATCAATTTGCTGTTGTTTAACTAATTCCACAAACAATAATAATAAAATAGCAATTAACTAACAATATAATGTAAACAATGATAATAAAGGTCTAAGGTTATGGTTTCCCCCGTTGGTGAATTCTTTCTTGGATATTTCTTATAGTTTAATTGGCTATCTCTATCAATCATAAACGCTCTATCTACCATAAATCTCTCTCAAGTAATTATGATAATTTACTAGACGCACTCTCTCAAGTTACGCTAGCTAGATTGTGTTACAGTTCATTTTTAGATTGCATCCGAGGTATCGTCATCTCTAATCTAACCTCTAAACTCTCGGTTATGACTTTCGTCTATACTCCGGGAGTGATGTTGTTCAAACAACTACCTAAATATGCACTCTCTCTCAAGTAGATACATAATAAATAGGAATAGCTAATTGAGGGCCCTTCCAATCAACTACAACAAGAACGTAGTTGAACAAAAAGGGATTAATCAACCCCAACGGGTTCTACCAAAACCTTAGATTAAAGAATTTAGCTACCCATTTTTATAAGAATCAAAACTAAAATAAATTGCATAATTAAAATACGAAGTAATGAATACAAGATGTAGAAATCAATGTTTTGTCACTTCAATGGTTTTCTCTCCTTGAATCTTTCGAATGCCTTTCAAATCTCCTCCCCCATCTCTTTAAGTTGTGTTTTAGGAGTCTATTTATATGTTTAGGAGAACCCTAACCGTGTAGGAGACTTCTATTTCAACCGGGAAACACTTAAACTCGTCAAAACTCGGATTTGACCGAACCTGGGACCCCGGGCCTTTGGACCCTGGCGCCTGGCTAACGCCAGGGTAGGGCTGGCGTTTCAACCCTAACGCCTGGCTAATGCCAGGGTAGGTCTGGAGTTTCAACCGTAAGGACTGGCTAACGCCAGGTAGGGTCAGGCTGTAGGGCTCTGTCGCCCGGCTATTGCCCCGGTGTTTCCTCTTCGACCCTTGAGCGTATTTTCGATGTATTTGCATCCCTTTAGCTCCGTTTCCATCTCCAATTCACCTACACATGAAATAAACTCCATTAAGCACATAACAAGTGTATTTTTATCATTAACGCACATCAAATGTAAGGTATATAACATGTTAAACTATGCATTCTAGCCTCGCATCAGACCCACCCGGTCGTTTTGAGCTCTAGCGCGTCGTTCAGCGGTTTGAGACCATAAGCAGCTTCACTTCAGGTGTTATGACTTGTACGCGTGGTCGGAATTAAATTTTGGGAAGTTCAGAGTCGATTTGGAAGAAGAATTCTCATTTCGGAAGCTTTAAGTTGAAAGAATTGGCTGAGTTGTGATTTTTGAGTAAACGACCTCGAAATCGAGATTTGAAGGTTCCGGCGGGTTCGTGTGATGATTTCGGACTTGGGCATATGTTCGGATCGGGTTTTGGATGACCCGGGAGCGTTTCGGCGCATATTGTGGAAGTTAACATTCTTGGAAGAAAATTCATAATTTGGGTTGAAGTGTGTTTTTGTGTTATCGATGTTCGTTTGGAATTTTGAGTCTAGGAATAGCTTCGTATGGTGATTCTGGTGTTGGGAGCGCGACCGGAAGTGGATTCGGAGGTCCGTAGGTCATTTTGGGGTCATTTGGCTAAAGTTAGAAATTTGAAGGTTTTTGAGGAGTTTAATCGAAAGTGGAAATTTTGCTATCGGGGTCGGATTCTGATTTCGGAAGTTGGAGCAGGTCCGTATTGTCCAATATGACTTGTTTGCAAAATTTGAGGTCAATCGGACGTGATTTGATAGGTTTCGGCATTGAATATAGAAGTTTGAAGTTTGAAAGTTCATAAAGCTTGAACAGGAGTGCGATTCATGTTTTTAGCGTTGTTTGATGTAATTTGAGGCCTCGACTAAGTTCGTGATATGTTTTGAGACTTGTTGGCTCGTTCAGACGGGGTCCTGAGGGGCTCGGGTGAGTTTCGGGATGGTTTCAGACCATTTCTAGGCCATTTTTAGCTGCTGATTTTTGGCTACAGCACTGTGCTACGCGATCGCGGGGAATTGATCGTGATCACGATGAGTAAAATGAGAGAAATTGGCCAGTGAATCACGATCGCTCAAGGCTTTTCGCGATCGCGTAAAGGAAATATTCTGCTGCAGTGACTCGACTTTAGAAGCTTATATCTTGCAATCTATAGGAAATTTAGAGATGATCCAAAAATGAAAGTTGTAACCCTTTGTTTCTAGTTTTCATAAAATTAATTTATTTTTCATTTGGAGTTGTGTACAAAGAGTTATTATTAATACACTACAGCTTGTCCAGGAAGAGTTTGGAAATCGCATTGTGTTGCATAGGGCTGACTTTAGCAACTCATATCTCGTAATCTATAAGGAATTGGAAATGAGAAAAGAATGAAAGTTGTAGCGCTTGGTGTATTGTTTTCCAAAAGTCAAACCATTTGCAATATGGAGTTTTGTACGAAAAGTTATGACCATTATACTAGAAGCTGTCCGGAAGTGCTGCGCATTTGTTCTTCGCGATCGCGAAGAGCAAATTTTGGGATGGAAATTGTTGTACTTCGTGATCGCAAAGTATTTTCCGCGATCGCGATGAGTAAATACCTGGGGAGAAGTTATTTATCGAGGTTTCGGCCATTTTTAGCATATTTGGAGCTATGGAGCTCGGATTGAAGCGATTTTTGAGGCGATTTTCACCATGTGGAATGGGGTAAGTGTTTTATTCACAATTTTGAGTTAAATACATGATTATATATGGATTAGAACATGGAAATTAGCGGAAATTTTGGATTTTTGGTAGAAGACCTAAAAATTGGTATTTTTGGATTTTGACCACAAAATTTGGAATAAAATATATATTTGAGTTCGTAATGCTATGGGTAATCTTTATATTCAAAAAATTCCGGAATCCAGGTACGTGGGCCCGAGCGAAATTTTATCAACTTTCCGAGCGGAGTTGGGAATTTATATAAATTGAATTGTTACAAGTATTAGAGTATATTTTCATTAGTTTGCCGTTATTTGGATAGTTTTTGAGCGTTGTGCATTGATTTGAGTAATCGGAAGGGCTTGAAAGCCGGTTATGGACCTTCGGAGCGAGGTAAGTCTCCTTTCTAACCTTGTGAGAGGGAATTGTCGCCATAGGTGAAATAATTAAATATGTGCTACTATTTGTGGGGGGCTACGTACGCACGAGGTGACGGGAGTTCATGCATAGCTACTGTTATGCTTATATCCGGGTAGTCTAGGACCCAAAAACATGTTTTATTTGCCGTACTTGTAACCTTACTGATGAAACTAAAATGTTTAAACCTTATCGAACTTGGCAAATGAATTTTTAGAAAAAGATTTAAATACATTTTTCGTGAGCATTAAAAGAGAAATTGTCATTTTCTTGGGTGATTGTTTTCCCGATGTAGTCGGGGTTGACTGCTGAATGTGTATGTTTATGTGTAACAACTTCACAATTTATATTCCGTGAGCGGGGTGATTTCTTCCACTACTCTCATGGGAGCGGGCCGTATGCCACGGTAGGGTAATAGAGGCATCTATGGTTCGAGTCGTTTGACCCTTCGGCAGTGCACAATTTATATTTATTGTTGGTTCGGGCCGTCGACCCTCGGCATTACTTGCGCATGATATTTGCTGAGTATTTCTGTGTATTTTAATCTTTTAATGGCCTTGAATTGTAAAGTTATCAACTGAAATGACGAAGATTTAAAACTTGTAAATGTGGAAGAAGTTGTTCTTTCCTGTCACTATTTGTTATTTACTTATGATATCCATGCTTAGTGTCATCCTTGATTTTATTAAATTAACCTCTAGTAAGTGTCAAATTCGACCTCTCGTCACTACTGTCGCGCCCTTTTTTTCCTCGCGGAGTCAGGGTTCATGACATTTGGTTGAGGCAACTCGTTCCTTTTGGGAACGGGGTTTTGCATTTTGAAGAGTCGCCACCTAACAATTTTGAGGTGCGTTAGGGCACCTAAAGGGGTTCATTTATAACTAAGTTGATAACCAGAGACAGGGTAAGGGCTTGAAATTATCCTAAGGGAAAGGTGTTAGGCACCTCTCAGGATCCACAAGTGCGGTTCCCGGCCAAACAACTTTTTGTGAATTTGTACAATTTAGCAAATAAGGCTCAAGTAATAGGGGATTTAATTACAGACATCTGAGAAAACAATTAAATGAAGAACTAGATTTTGAAAAGAATTACAATCTAAGCATGTTTATTAAAAGAGAGTAAAGGGATGTCCTAGGTTTTTTTATAATATGGATCACATCAATGCAATACCCGGTATGACACTCCTCAAAGAGGGGCTACACGTGGTATTAACGCACCGGTCATCATGTCCATATCTACCCTTTCCCACTCCGTGAAGGTAACTAAAGCGCGTGCTGGTCACGACCTCTATTGCATGCTATTACCCGTCCCTTCCTATTAGTCCCGGAGGAAATTAGGACTCATATGCTGTAGGGAGGTGCTAGGCAGACCCTCAGGTTTTAAAGGTAAAATTCTAAGGCAAGATATAAAGACAAATAGGACTGCAGATAGGGGGTTTCACATAAACAGAAAAAAGGCTCAAAGACCTCCACAAATAGTGCACATAAGCAGCATTTCTCATACACAACTAAGGTCCAGATTCAGATCCTAAACATGATGTCTAAGTGATAATAACAGGTTCAGATTTATTACATAGCTCAGAGAGGAAGTCCTAATCAGGCTTTCCTACTGATTTTAACATACTGGTAGTTAAACACAAGCACAAAGACAATTCTAGTTTTAATTTAAAGTTGATTACCTAAGGCTTGCCTAGACGTGTAGAATAATATACAACAGTTGATAACAAATGTCATTATACCTAATGGCATGAAATTCTAGGTGTTGCAGATGTTCAAAGATTAAGTTACTAGTTTATTAGAACCGGATGATTATTTCATGTATCTATATTCAGACTAAGTGTGGATAAATGAGTGTTACCCTATAAGATGTTGTCTAATGCAGAATGATGCTTATGCAGTCGCTAAGACAGGATCTCTAAATGCATATAGAATCACAGTATTGTGCACAATTTCAGGAATAACATAGGTGATGATTTTTAATATTTTATACCCGAAAAACAGGATCTCTAAGTGAGTAGGCATGGTAAGACATGATTGCAGTTTTGTTAACACATTTTATCCTAAGGCAGGATTTCTAGATTATATTTCAGAATATGTTGGTATGCAAAAAATCACATAACAATAGTTTTGTTGCCGTTTTTTTATATCCTATAAACAAGATTTCTAAGCGTACATGGCAGCGTATGGCAAAATACAAATTATTAGCATGTTTTAACACAGAAGCGCTATAAGAATGCATATGTTGAAAAACAATAAACATGGCTTATGATGCATGCATGAATCCTAAACATGGTTTCTATTGCGCAATCAAGAATATAAACCTAAGGACATTTTTTCTACCTTTTAATAACTATAGCATGTGTAGTACCCCTCCCTTTTCACTATCCATCCCCAAAAAGTTTTTTACAAATAATTATTACAGGACTCTGAATATGAATTACATAACTGAAAATAAGAAAAGAAGAAGTTAACTATAGGGAGCCTTCGTAATAGGCCCACGTCTCCAGGTCCTCAATGCCATGTATTATTTCACAATCTTTTCACAATCCGAGTGTGTCAGAGTTTCCTAAGGATTTCAAGGGATCCCAGGCAGTGCTCACACCCAGATTTCATAGCCAAGATAGAGTAGGTGCAGTGTGGAAAGGCCAGTTCTTGTGTGTCAAAGTTCAGAGGGAGCTCCAGGGTCCCAAAGCAATGCTCACACAAAAGGGGCAGAACCTAATATCTAAGAGTATAGTGAGAGTGTTTGAATAGTTTTGGAAGAGTTAAGTTGGAGAAAAACAGTTTAAAAAATGATCCATTTAGAATCAGTTCTTGAAGGAAAAAGCAAGAGTTTTAATTCTTATTGAAAATAATTTTCGAGAGAGGAAGAATAAGACAGTCTCAGAATCAGAATAGCACACATAGTTCAGGGAAACCAACATAAACAGGGGCAGAGGACAATGGGGACAAGTAGTTCAACATGTAAGATCATATTTGCACATAGGTAGACATTAGAGAAAGTCATTTCAAGACTCAATAGTCACAACACATTTCATCACAAGGGGTTCAGGCCAGGAGCTTGAATGTCAAACAGGTTCACATATCAAATTCAGGGAAAAGGGCTCAGGATTACTCAGTAACTAAAGGGGGTCATGCATACATGCTGATATTGTACTGGGGTTAGGGAATGGTGCAAAAATGGTAGCAAACTAATAGGGGAAGCAGTAACATGCTGAAATAAAGGGAAGGGGGATCATATAGACAGAGTAGATATGCTAGTTATAGGGTAAGCAATAGAACAACAAGTAGAAGCATAAAGAAATAAGGGAAAGTGCAATGTGAACATAAACATGTTGTTTAGAGAAATATCACATTAGTATGCAGAGCAGTAGAGTAGTAATGAGTTACTCAGTTCTTGGCTTTCAGCCGACTGAGTAACCAGTAATCAATAAGAGAAGCAAGAGAGAATGCATAGAAAGTAAGAGAGAATTCAAAGTATTGAATGTCTCTATCTGTTTGTTTGTGACAAAGAAAGAGTATTTATAAATCTTGAAAATGAGTAGAGAATAACATAATTATAGAAACAATACCAATCAAAATCAATCAAAGGTCCGGACTCCCTTCAATTAAGGAGTCATGATTCAAACGGGTATAAATTGTATCAAATAAGGAAAGAATCACTTAGAAGGCTGATTCCACCATAATAGGAGTAGTCTAGAATGTGGCATGTAATAAAGGTTAAATACACAATATTTCAAGTAAGGAAAATATATACTGAGCATGTTTATATGGTAAAAAAAATATAAATTAGTTCTGGAAATTAACTCAAGAATCACGGATGGGACTAAAATCACAAGGAATCAGTCTTAATTAGAGAAAAACATCTCACAAGCAATTCAAATCAATATGGGATTATAAAGGACATGCACAAAATTATAGATTCAAGGAGAATATCACACATGAGCGGGGTAACATGCTATTGGCAAGGATAAACAGGAAACCAGCCTTAATTAAAGGAAATATCTCAAGAATTAGCATGGAGTATCATACAAGATTAATGAAGAATCAATCACAGGGATTCGAAGACCCGCAAATAGAGAACAATACTAATTTAGGAGAAATTAGCACAAGCTTATGAGAACAAACAGAATGAACTCGAAAGTCAGAAACCCTAATAAGCAAACATTGGGTAAAACCACATAAGTCAAGAATTCACATAGAGCATGGCCTAATTTAATGGAGTAGATGTTAATACAAGTAGGAGAAGTGAGGTTTCAACAATAGTGAAGAACAAAAATAGAGTTGAATCACATAATAGGCAGGAAAACATAGGGCAAAATCACAGAATCGTAGAACGTTCATAAGGAATATACAGATTAATTGAACAAAGTACCAAAGACGAACTCAGAACCTTAAGAAAAAATTAGGGTTTTCAACATAGTAACTCGGATAGAGGAGAAGCTTAAAATAAACCATTACAACATAGTAGAAACCTTAGGATAATACTAAAAGTCATAGAAAAAAACGTTTTAAAAAGGGATCATGAAACCCTAGTTTGAAAACAAAGAGCTATTTTAGGAAGAAATGAAGAATCTTCAGGGAAAATAACAATGAACTCATAACATACATAGATCTAGAACAGATCCAAAGAAAAATCAGAAAATCTTAGGCGTTAGGGTTTTAGAGAACCCAGAGAAAATAAGAAACCTTAAAAATGTCATCGGCTTTAGCCGGAAAAGTCATAGATCTTACTCAAACAGTCGGAGGTGGCCGGAAAATGGCATGAGGGACCATTGGAGGATTTGAACCGCTCTAGGTTCACATGAGAACATTAGGGTAGCATCAAACCGGTATGGGGTGAAGCAGGGGCCAGGAGATGATGGGAGGCCATGGTTTCCGGCGAGGGGAGTGGCCGAAAAAGGTGGACAATGGCCATCGGAGAGGAGGAGACGAGAAGGTTCTAGAGAGAACTGGAGATAGAGAGAGAATAGAGAGATGAATGAGAGGGGAATGAATGAGATTGGGGGGGGGGAGGTTAGTCTTTGGGGGCTTAATTAGGAAAGAATGGATCTAGTCCGTTGATTAAAATTAATCAACGGTCAAGATCAAAAATGGGAATGGGTCGGGTAGGCTTAGCGATTGGGCCTGCTATTTTGGGCTAATTTGTGTTGGTTATTGGGCTGGTCTCAATTGGGTTGGGGTCAGGTTAATTAGGCTAGAATTTAAATAGGAGGGGCAAATTATTAAATACCCAATTAAATAGATAGATAATTAATAAAAATAGCCAATAGTTAGATAAAAAATGAAATTAAGGTTAAATAATTGAAATTAAGATAATTGACTAGTATTAAAAAAAAAATGACGGATTATTGAATTAAAATAGTATAAAAATGTACAATTAGGCTATAATTGCAAAATTATTGTAATTATAGCCAAATAATGCCAGATTGGCTAATTTGTGAAATAGTTGAATCCTAATAGGATTAAAAATGATATATTGAGTTAGGAAATATTTTGAAATTATTTTTAATGTAATTTATGAATAATTATTGGATGTGAAGTACTGAATAAAATTAGAAAATATAAATCGATAAAAATATGGAAAATTAAGGAAAATACCAGTTATTATAAAAAGTTATTTTGAAGGTGTATATGCAAAATTTAAAAATAGTTTGAGGAAAAATTGGGTATCAACAACTGCCCCTCTTTACCCGGGAAGGATGAAAGTGTTGTCGGGTAAAGATATGATGGCCAAATTTGACCGAGCGAAACTGTTTAACCAAAGAATTAGACACTTTGACTAAAGCTTATTTCTAAGATGAATACAAATTACTGATAATCAAGGAAATGGAAAAAAATGAATAAAAGACAATATCATAGAAATATAGAACAGCGAAGTCAATTATATTCGAGAATCAGATGCCTTTACAAGGTGTATTCCCCTCCCTTATATAGGAGATTCTTATAACGTACAACTCTTGCTATGGTTTCTCATTAATGACTAATTATGACATTAATGAGGCGTTACAAAGGATAACGGTAATTGGGGTACGGTTACATAACGTTTGAGTAATCAATTATGGGTCTTTGAATCTACCTGTAGCTTTGTCTAGATTCATTCTGATCGTGCCTCTCCCTTGTTTTGATCAGGTTGAGTTTCACGTGGCTCATAAGCTCGAGGGTTTACTAAATCGTGCCTCTTTGTACCGTACCTCTTCAAAGAATCACATCCAACTGTCGCGTTTTCCTTTGTCCACGTGACTGGCTGAGTTGTCAAAAGCTGGCTTACATGTGAAACTCTTTTTTACCAATACAGATAGTCCCCCCACTTATCATATATTTAACGATTAATATTTGGTAAGTGGATATTCATTTATGGTGGGAATATTTTGCCGTCGCTTTTCCTCGAATCATTGTATCCTTCTCTACACCATAGGCGTCATTTGTCACTTCCATTTAATGCTCATACCACGTGTCCTTTTCGGATTGGTTCTACATTTACTCGGCACCTTTTAGGGCTTTTTACGGCTGTGTCAGTCCCAAAGTGACATCTTCAATTATGACTTTTCATCATTATTTTTCTTTTTTTCCCATGTTTGATGGTTGTCCTCAAGTATAAATACCTTTATTATTTTCTTTGCTTCCACGAAACACTTTTCTAACTTTGTCTTTTGTAAGAACTTTCTTCTTGCCTTTGTAAATATGTCTTATTCAAACCAACCTCAGGGAGTAATAGATACTGAAAGCTTAACTCCATCTTCTGCTCCGACTAGGAGTCGGAGGGGTGGTAGACTTAGAAGTCTAGGATCCACTCATTCGAGGGGCTCCTCTCCTTCTCAGATAATTACTTCTCCTTCTACTAGATCTCTAGTTTCTCTAAGGTTTAGGGTTTCTCGGTCTTCGTCTAGAGGTAGAGGCGAACGCCTTCGTGAACCTGGAGTCGATGAAATTGTCCCTGCTGAGTTTGTTTTTTCTAGGGATAGTCAAGTTCTTGTAGACCAATCTTCTTCTCTTGAAAGTGTCGAAAGATATTCAACTCTTATAATTGAGGGTCAGATTTCCGTTATTCGTAGGGAGTGCTTTTGGAGGTCTGACTTCCCTGTCTATATTCCGAATAGTAATCAAAGAATAACGTCTTACAAGACGGGATATTCTTTTGTTTATACGTACCCTTTTACTCTAGGGTTTAGACCCCATTGACCCAGTCATAATTGAGTTCTTTCATTTTTTCAATATCTGCTTAGGACAAGTTGGTCCGCTTGTGTGGCGAGTTGTCGCATGTCTTAGGATTTTGGCTTCTTTAGCCTCGATTCCTTTTACTTTCAACCATCTTATTCATCTATACTATCCTACCTTATTTCGTGAAGGGGTTTTTACTCTGACTGCTAGAAGCAAAAGAGTGCTGGTAACCCCTAGAGATGATAAGGATAGGGGTTGGTACCTCTGGTATGTTGCTGTATCCACTGTTGGTTTAGTGGGTGAAGAAAATCTTCCCTTCCCTGAGAAGTGGAATCGTGCACGTGAGTATGCTTTAGCTCACATTTATTTACTTTTTCTCATTTTGACTTGAGATGTTTTATTAACACCGTATCTGTTTTTTCTTCTCTCAGCAATCATGAATACTATTGAGTATGTCTCCGGTATTCGTGATTGGGTAGAAAAATTGTTGTCCGTTGCTCCTTTAGAAGAGAGATCTTGGAAGTACCTCGTTGGGAGGCATGGTTGGCATGTAAAGATCCACAGTAAGTGAAGCTCTTGTTCTTGCTTCTTTCCTTACTCGAGTCTCTTCTTTCTTTGTTGTTTAACTTATCCCTTTTAATAGGGTTCTCCTCTCGTGGGGTGTCTGCTTCATCTATCTCGAAGATGTATTTGGCTCAGGCCCAAGAAATTATTGTTGGTTGATCTTCCTCGAAGAGGAAGATTGGTGATTCTCGTTCCATAGAAGAAGAAGAAGAAGGTGCTTTAGTGCATAGGCCAAGGAGAAGGCGGGTGGTTTCAGATAATGAGCTTACAGCCTTAACCTTGCCTTCCGTGCCTGTGATTAAGCCTTCTGTCTATGATGTTTCACATTCCCCTATTCATGAGGGTGTTGATCTTGCTCCTGACGATGTCCCTTTGGCTGTTGTCTTTCCTGCTTCTTTGAGAGAAGTTTTCTAATCTGTTCCTTTGGCTATTTCGGATTCTGCTATTGCTTTGCCCGTAACTTCCTCGACTCTTCAACCCTCCATTCCTGTTGCTTTGCCCGTGGCTTCTCCATCTCCTCAACCCTCCGTGCCTATTGATGTTCCATCTCTGCCTACTTCCATGCCTTCCGTTAGGGAAATAGGGTCTTCCAGCAGAGATATTCGGCAGGTGGTAATAGAGGTTCCAGCTGAGGGGAATCTTTTCAAGAAAATGGGTGAGCCCGAAGTGTGGCTCAAGCCTTTGATAGTTCCCTCTGAGAAAGCAAATCTAGCCAGCCACGGTGCTCTTACATGGGCCAATGAGGTCGTGCATACTTCTTTGAAGGTATGATAAGTTATCCTCTTTCACTCTCGTATATGAAATTTACCATATCTGATTGGTTTATTTCTTGTAGATTAACCTTATAGGCATGGAGATTATGAAGAGGATTTCAAACACGGACCAAGAGACAAGAGAGTTGCAGGCCGATGTTGATAATTGGAGAGCATAGTATGAAAGCTTAAGGATTGACATGGATGCTTTAGAAGAGGAAATGAGTACCTTGAAGCGGCAGATGAGACTCATGGCAGCAGAATTGGCAGTGGAGAGGGTTTCTTGCAGTCAGGCTGATAAAGATAAGAGTGTTCTGGAGTCTTTGTTCGCGGAGCAGCTCATGCCTCAGAGGAGATTAGATACTTGAAGAACTAGTTGGGGCAGAGGAGTCGATTGTTCCATTAAGGGCCGCCCATGAAGCTGCGGAAGCGGAGAAGGACGGATTGAGAGCTGAGCTTCAAGTATGGGCAAAGGATTATGAAGATTTGGAAGAGATGGCTGCTGTCAATGTGAGCTGGGCGTATATGAATTCTCGTCTTGACACATTGATGGAAATGAATCAAGAGGGTTTTGACCTTAAAGCTGAAATAGCCAGAACTAAGGAAGCTATGGAGAAGGCTCAACAAGGTCATAACCTCTCTTCACCTGATGGTGAATTCCATCCACTCATGCCTCTTCATCTCCAGTTGCTCCCGCTCCTTCTGCCCCTTAGTTCAACCCCTCTCTTGAAAAGATTTAGTTGGTTCATCCCCTTTTTTTTTCTTTGTACCAATTGGTGGTTACCCCTCGTCCCATCGGGGTTAAATTTGGATTTCTTTAAAGTCCCCAAATGACAACTTAGGGGCACCACAATGTATATAAAAT